>APFE031587623.1:666-18131 GCA_000404065.3 Pinus taeda | reverse complement strand
CAGAAAATAAACAATGCAAGAGCATAACACATAAAACACATATACACAGAGATTTTCCCCTGGATCCCAAAATCGAGACTACCAGCTTGATTTTTTATTATGTTCCTTTCAATGTTACAATACATATTTATATATGTCGAAGCATCCAATACCATGGACCGAAAACCATCGTGTCCAAAACCATGGACCGAAAACCATCGCATCCAAAACCATGGATCAAAAATCATGCACAAAACCATAGGTAGGTCCGCCCAACCTAATATAGGGTCAAAAAAAAAATTTCTCAAGGTGTTGCCCACCCCTTCAAACCCCCTTGCTGTCCAATCGGCGCAACAAAGGGGGGGCTCTGGCCCCCCTCTAACTCCACAGACACTACGTGGACTAGTTGTGGAAAGAATAACACAACCCAACAATTTTAAAGATAAGTATCTAACTGAGAGTTACTATGATGAGAAAGCAAAGGAATTTCACGAATTAAGACTGGGGTCCTTAACTATGGATGAGTATGTGGCTCGGTTCACCTTCCTTCTGCGCTATGTGCATTATATGTAGGAAGAGAGAGCAAAGATTCAACGTTTCATTAGTAGCTTACCTAATTTCATGAAGGAGAAACTTGAGTTCGACTACCCCAAAATAATGGATGATGCAGTACGGAAAGCCTGAATATGTTACTAGCAAATGAAACAGAAAAATGAAGGATCTAAAGGAGGGATGAGTAAGAAGGGAAGAAGTCTGATTCCAAATAGACATCCAAAATTTTCTAATAGTAGAAATTTACAGCAAAAGTCTCTCAGTAAATTCCCAGCAAGGAACCAACTCAAGGCTGTCTATTCTGAAAATAGACAGTCAGAAGGGGTTAATAAATTCAGTAATGATCAACAATCAAAACCGTCATTGCAATGTTGGGGATACGAAGAACCCCATTACTACAAGAATGGTCTGCATAAGGCAAGAAGAAAACAACTTGCAAACATGCAGGAAGCATCCACTGTTAGAGAAGTGGCGAGGAACATACCCATAATTAATGTTGCCTTGGATGATCATCAGGGAGAGTATTAACCCACCATGATTGAATGTGAAGGTATGATTTCTAAGAAACATGTTTCACTTTTATTTGATCCCAGTGCTAGCTTAAGTTATGTTAGTCCTAAAGTGGTAGAAAAGCGTCAACTACAGACCAATAAATTTCCAAAACCTTGGCTAGTTCAACTAGCCACTGGGGCAAAAAGAAAGGTAGTTTCCAAAATAGAACAATGTCCCATAACCATTTCAGGACAACCCATTCGCGTGAACCTCAACATTCTCCCTTTGGGTTCATGTGATGTTTTAATCGGAATGGATTGGTTGGAAAAATTTTGGTCCTTGGATGATTGCAAGTAGAAAACTATCAGTTTTATTTTAAAATCAGGACAAAGGAGGGAACTACAAGGAATCAAGACTAATAGAAAACTGTGTCCTATTACTGCTAGTTAGCTAGGAAAGTGTATTAGGAAGGGCTGTCAAATATATGTTATTCAAGTGGGATTTACCAACTCCAAGAATAAAATGACCTCCTTGGAAAATATTCCTATCATTTAGGAATTTGTTGACGTATTTCCTGAATCTATTCTTGGTTTACCACCCAAGTGGGATATGACTTCACTAATGAACTAGTTCTGGGTGTAGCCTCAGTATCCAAGGCTCCTTACCGCATGAGCATACTTGAGTTGACAGAACTCAAAATGAAGCTTCAACAGCTTCTGGATAAAAATTACATCCGCCCCAGTGTATCCCCTTAGGGAGCTCCTGTACTATTTGTATGGAAGAAAGATGGAACATTGAGATTGTGTATCGATTATCATCAATTAAATAACCTGACCATCAAGAATAAGTATCCCTTGCCATGTATTGATGATTTATTTGATTAAGTGCAGGGAGCCAAGGTATTCTCAAAAATCGACTTATGATCTGGTTACCACTAGATAAGGATAAAGGAGGAGGACATCTACAAAACTGCATTTCGAACTTGTTATGGTCATTACGAGTTCGTAGTGTTGCCATTTGGACTCACAAATGCCCCAGCTATCTTTATGAGTTTGATGCATGGTATTTTCCAGCCCTATCTTGATAAGTTTTTGTTAATTTTTATTGACGACATTTTGATATACTCTAAAAATCAGGAGGAACACAAAGAACATTTGAGAATTGTGCTGCAAACTTTATGGGAGAACCATTTATATGCTAAATTTAGAAAATGTGACTTTTTCAAAGATCAGATCCAATACTCTGGTCACGTTATATCAACAGAAGGAATAACGTAGACCCAGAGAAGATCAAAACCATTATGGAATGGACCGCTCCGAAGAATGTTGTTGATATCAGATCCTTCCTGGGTTTAGCCAGGTAATACCGTCGGTTCATTGAAGGGTTTTCAAAAATTGCTTTCCCAATGACTTCCTTATAGAAAAAGGGACACACCTTTCAATGGACAGTCGAATGCCAATAAAGCTTTGAAAGATTAAAACACCTACTTACCACTGCACCCGTGCTAAAAGTAGAAGATCCAGAAAAGTCATTTGTGGTTTGCATGGATGCAAGTAAAGAAGGTGTTGGTGGAGTGCTCACACAAGAAGGTAAAGTTATTGCTTACGAATCACTGAAATTGGAGTATGAACATCGATACTTCGCTTATGACCTTGAATTAACAGTGGTAGTGCATGCACTTAAAATATGGTGACACTACTTGTTGGGGAAGAAAATTTTGTTATTAACAAATCATAGCAACCTTACCAATTTCTTCAACCAGTTTGGCTTAAATGCCTGACAGGCCAGATGGACGACATTTTTAAGTGAGTTCGATTTTTACATGAAGCATCTTAAAGGGAAGGAAAATCGGGTGGCTGATGTATTGAGTAGGAAGGTACATTGCATTTATGAGGTTTAGATCAGTCAAGCATGCTTAAACATTCCAGAAATCACAAAGGAGGCATCGGTCAAGGATCCAAAATATACTTTTCTTTGGCAGCAAATAAAGGAAGCTCTATTAAAAGGAGAAAAATTAGATTTCGAAATAAGTCTTGATGACATCCTTACATTCAAAAATAGAATTTATGTTCCTAACCAAAGTGTTGTTAAACAATTAATAATGGATGAATTTCATCGAAAACCTTGTGCGGGCCACCCAGGTTACCATAAATTATTATCAGCCATCAAGAAAGGGTATTTTTGGCCCAGATTAAGGAAGGATGTCACGGAGTATTTGTCCAGATGTTTGGAGTGTTAGTTGGTGAAGCCAGAGCATCAACATCCTGCTGGTTTGTTGCAACCACTTCCCATTCCAGAATGGAAATGGGAGACCATATCATTAGACTTCATCACAATTTTACCCCGCACTAGGAAACAACATGACCCAATTATGGTTATAGTAGACAAATTGAGCAAAACCACACATTTCATACCTGTGAAATCCACATACAAAACTATGGAAATCATGGGCATATTTATGAAGGAAATATTTCACCTGCATGGTATACCCAAGGTGGTAATTTCAGACAGGGATGTGAAATTCACATCCACATTCTGGAAAGCCCTATTTTCAGATTGGGTACCTAGATCCAATTTAATACGGCTTATCATCCCCAAATGGACAGACAAACTGAATAGATGAATTAAGTGCTAGAAGACATGTTATATATGTTTGTGATGCAACAACCACATAAGTGGGAGGATTACCTCCACCTCATGGAATTTTCATACAATAATGGACCTCACGAATCAATAGGTATGAGCCCCTTTGAGGTGTTATATGGAAGAAAGTGCAGAGTACCCGTGGATTGGAATAACCTTGTTAATAAGCTAGCATTAGGCCTCGACATGCTAGCAGAGATGGAGGAAGTTGTTAAGAAAGTTAGACTGAATCTAAGGGCTACCCAGGACAGGTAAAAAATGTATGCAGATAAAAAAAATGACATACAGAAAATTTTAGTCGGGAGATCATGTATATCTAAGGGTAAACTCTCGAAAAAGTTCCTTACAGTGGAGGGGTTGCGCTAAGTTAGCACCCTAGTAATGTGGACCTTTTCAAGTGTTGGAATGAATTGGACCAGTAGCCTATAAACTTGCGTTACCAAGCCACATTTGGGTCCACAACGTTTTTCATGTTTCGTTGTTAAAGAAATATGTGTACAACCAACAACATATAATAAACTGGGAAAAACACTCAACCTAACCTTGATAAAGACATCATCTCTGAGCCATGCTATGGTCCCTCTATCAAATGGACTTATCGCCGAGGAATTCAACTCAATTTGATACCATGGAACTTCCTTCCTACCCATGCTTACTACCTTGGATACCCAGACCAACCTCACCTAGCTTACTCACCAAGCTCATGGTCAGTCAAGGAAAGCACAGGAAAGAGGATCTCAAGGCCTTAACCATTCAGGTAAAAAATTAAGGGATTATATACATTTTTATCAGTCGTTTTGAGGGAATTAAGACTATGAATTATGTATGTGCAGGTCAAACCGGAAGGAGAGTTTCTGGTAGAACCTCTTCATATTCTCGATCGGAGAGAAACCACCTTGCAGAAGTGAGTCATCACCTAGGTTAAATTGCAGTGGAAGCACTTTGGCCTGGATGAGGCAACCTAGGAAGAGGAAGAATTTATGCGGGAAGCTTATCCGGCGTTATTTTCTTAAATTAGAAAGAACACTAGGGATGGTGTTCCTCACATGGGGAGGGGGGGGATGTAACACCCCAGGCTCCTTGAAAGAATTATTGTGGTTATTAAATTCAGATTTATGATTTACTGCATTTATTTTCTATTATGTTATGACTGAGGCTGAAAAGCCAGATAATAAGTTGTTACCTAATTTATGATTGATTAGGAATTGAGACATGATTAATTAAAACTAATTGTTTTTTACAATTACAAGAAATAGTTATACCCCTGCCCTAGAAAGGGAAATATAGAGGGGAAAAGATGAAGGGTGGGAAACTATCCTAGAGCTGGAAAATAGTGACCAGTGGGAAGTTGCTCATTAACAGTCAAATTAAGTGCAGGACTTGAGGCTAGACAGTGGAGTCCTGAGGCCCAAGGCACCAACTGTAGTTGGATATATTCAAGTGAAAAAAAATGAAAGTGCCTGGGGGAGAGTCTGGACGTAATCGTCGGGCTCATGGCTAGGAGGAGAGACTTTCTAGATATATGTTGATTTTCCACTGATAAATTAATGAGATAAGTAATATAGCTTTTTGTTTAAGCAAGGATGATGATAGAATAATAGAGTAAATGTTTGCTTATAGTATCATGATAGCTCATTACATAGTATGAAAATTATTCTTAAAATCATAATAGAATATGCTCACATAGAGAATTCCTTTATTAGACAAGTAAATAAATTTGATGCTCAGTACAGGAATCGAAAGGAGTTCATAGCACAAAACAGTGAATCTGTAAGGCTAGTAAACTATGGAGTCCATAGGAGCATTCGGCTCCTACAATTCTATTTATAAAATATAGATGTAAAAATGAGTCGAAAACATTCCCGTTACTTCTGGTGGGGTAAAATGTAAATTTTAACCTTAAACAGAGTATTTTTCTTCTGTCATTTAGGATTGTTAAAGCTTTTGGTATTCAAGAAAACAACTATTCCACCTGCATAGGGTATCACGAAATAACTCGGTGAATTCCTCAAAGTATAAGCATTGATGAAAATAAGCATAAAATTATTAAATAAAAAACCACGCAGATATTAACGTATTTTCTAAACATTAATATGGAATAGTGAAACCCTTCGATAGGATATCTATATATTATATATATATATATATATATATATTATATATATTATATAAATATATATATATATATATATATATATACCATATCATTAAAATTAAGTAAGGTTTGCGACTGAGACAACTGCAGTTGAATGCAAAATTCTACGACATTCAACCAAACAAAGACATAATAAAAAAGGGGACAAAATCCTCGATTTCTTATAATAAAACCCTTGAACTCTTAAGAACCCTCGAATTCTAAATACATTAAACATTAACGGTTCCAATGGAATTTTATACCATAAACTACCAAAACCAGAGACTGAACAGTCTTGCAAACCAGAAGGAGAACAACCAAAATCAACTTCACAAATAACCGAATTGACATTAACTGTTTACACAGTCTTTCCAGAAAGAGCTAATAACTAAGTAGGCTCCGGCCCAAAAATCTCTGCCAAGCGATTTATCATAGGCATCAAAACCTTAACAAGTAAACTGGGTAGATTATGATGAATAATTCCAACATGTACAAAGCCACGTATTGTATCAGTCCTCAGGATCTTAGAGGGCACCAAATCAACTCCATATGAACCCAGGTAAGGGCGGCACGTTACGTGCAACAAACCAACACACCATTATCTGATATATGTAACATATATAAACATAAAATAAATAGTGAAGTATAGAGGAGTTGTTGGGAAAACTCACTTGACTATTGAGGGTTCCATCCGGATGCAGTCTGCATATACGATAAGAGAAAGAAAACCTTAATGACCTGCATATAAAACTAAGCCAACAATAAAATTGTGAAATGCTTTCGTGGAGTAAAATCTCACCTCCCTGGGCTCAGTCTTGAATTTCTCTAACCATTGATGAAGCAAAATAGTGTGGCAATGCCCCTAGACTTGGTGGTTTGCATGTTGAACCATTACCAACCATGAGGAAGTAAAACTCTCAAAGGAAACAATTATTTAGGCATAAAAACTGTATAAAACGGTTTTGCACCATTACCTTGCCGAGAAGAACTTCCAGTTGAAATCATGGCACTTAACCAATAGCTTACAGGATAGATGAAGGACTGCGTAGCTGAACCTGTTACAGAGCAGCGGAACCATCAAAACCCCTCGAGTGCAAATGCATCTCCATCTAGTCGAAGGCAGGAGTAGTGTAGTTGGACCCAACCCAAAACCACTCCACCATTGGATTATCCCCAGGCAGATCAACAGAGGTAAGCGAGAGTAGGTGATCAATCCTTCTTGATCCAAAGGTTGACATGTAATCTCGTGTGGATTCTTGCGAGATGTTTAACGAGCCGAGAGCATGCAAGAAAAGCAGTTTTCTGTCTCTTCAACTTGTCTTGACGATAGACCACACTAGTTGGTTCGAAACGCGTCGACAAAGGTCTTTCTTGATGTGATTTACGCCGAAATTCTTCTTATATAACTATGATTGATCATAGAAGCCTCAATTCTACAAGTGTAATCACGTGAAAATTCCAAATACAACTTAACACTTTGAGACCGCGCGAGAAACAAATTTCTCCTACGAAGACCTCTTTTCTATTCTATTTAACTTCTACGCTTGTTAGCATGCGATAACTGTTAGATCTATTAGATCTGTCGATCAAATGGTTCAGACCTTTTCCTCGATTTGTTGCGAATTTTGTTGGGTTTTCCTCATTCCACCAAGGTTTTAGCACTTCTGCCAAGTTTAAACTATGTCTAAGTTATATTCAGGATATTGCTAACTAAACTCTATGGGTTCGAAATACATCCCAATTAACTCAATACATAGTAAATGAAGATTTAAATGCGATAACACAAGATTATATAAAATCTAGTTCTAAAGGCCAAACTGGAAATCAACAACACTCAAAGATATTTCGAAGGAACTTCAAACCTCCAGGATTGACCATTTATGCACAGAATACACAAAGACACAAAGAGATTTCAAATTTTATAGTCCAATCCTCCTTAGCCAAATCTCTTTACATTCATTCAAAACTTACATAAATACCATTGCATACAACAACCAAATCCTAATTCAATGGATCAAAACTGCCTAATCCTCTCTAATCTGCATGACATTCTCCTCGAGAATCTCAACTAAGCCTAACTACTTGAATTAATTACAAGATAATCCAAATCCCTAAATTCTAGCTCAAATCCTATCTAGAAAGCTTTGTAAAGTGACAACTAAAGGATCCCACTCCTTTTCTTGTAAACCTTTTTTGTACTTTTGGAATAATTTCAAAGCCTTTTGTCTTCAAGCCTCATGCCCCTGCATCACATGAGCTCATTGATTTCACACCCTCCATTGGAAGGGGAGCATGTGACTAAGGTTGTCCTCTAGGCCTTCTCTAACCAAATGTCAAGGGAGACATGGTATTGGGACCTAATATCACAAACGATAATTCCTTGATTGGTGTAAATCCATAACTAAATGGTATGTCTGAATTGATGTCAAGATAAACCAAGTGATCTCCAATTCAATCTCTTTGAGTCAAATGTCCTTTTTTGGTTGCTTCTTTGTGATCCATCAACTATGAAGGATCCATATCTCACCCCAGTATGTATTGACCCGTCCATGAACATCTTCCTTGAAATTATAGAGGGCATTTGGTGATCAAATGACCCATAGCATGACAACCAATGCATCTAAAGGGGACACCCCAATATTCAACCTGTTGCAAAAAAGAATAAGGCCTCCAAAAGATATCCAACATAACCAGGATTCCACCTGTGTAATTGAATTCGACAAGGACCCATGCTACCCTTTTGTCAAGAACTCACGAGCAACCCTCATCCACATAGAAAAAATTACCTTGATCTTGTTGGTGATTTCCATGATGGAAAATTTAGAGCAAAGCTCCAATGGAAGCCCCAAGAGCTTCACCCATAGATTTTTCCACTTGGGACATCCTTAGTGGGATGAAATCCCACATACCAATGTTGGAGTGAGAGAAAACCACAACCTCAAACTCATGGAATAGAGACAATATTCTCAACATCCTCCGACTTCAGAAAGTTAAATCTAAACCATCCTTTTGGGAGGACACTCACCTCCATCATGTATGGAAAGATGGGCGATGAACTCTACTCGATCCACTCTTTCATCTGAACCCTGGTCATTTTGGTGAATTCCAAATGACCTACCAACACCCTCTACTTTATTCATTCCACGTTGTCCTAATAAATATCCACCTTGATTGTTAAACTTTGAATGGAGTCATCCAACTTAATCAACTTTTTCTTCCTCCTCCTAGACTAATTGTTGGGGATGTCCTCTCTAGGTATGTTTGACCTAGATGTATCTAGATCCTCCTCCTCTCTGGGTAGTCTACCACCATCACTAGGAGAGTAAGATGAAGTGGGAGGATGGCCATACCAACTTCACATGGAATTCTCCGCAACAAGTAACCTCAATCAACCCTTCCAAATTAGAAGAGTGGTTGAACAATAAATCTTGTCCCGACATGTCTTTAGAAAGTGATGTGCCACCTTAGGGAAACCAACGAAGTAAATATTCCCCCTCTTGAACACACCTAATCTACCTTAGATATCTGATGGCCACATTATTGGTCAAATAATTACTAGAGCATAATAAACTTTATCTCCAACACCAACGTTTTTCTTTGTTACATCCAAGATCATATAAACGTATTCACTTGGGATTTCTTCATCATTGAGATTTATTCTGAAAACTTTCTAATATTACTCTATCTCACATTCTCCCTTAAATCCACATCAAGCTTAAATACGAATCCACTTTCCAACCTTGTAACTATCCAACTTGTGAATTCCATAACTTGATGTCCCAAATTTCCTCTAAGCAAAGGAGGGACACACGCTACAAACTAATGCATGTAATCCTGACTCAACAAGACTTACCAAATACCCTAGGAAATCAAAACTTTTGTAATTTGGGCCAACTCTTTTGGGTGTTGGGTCTTTGATAATGCGTCCCTCATCATTTTAAATGTGGTATAACAAGCTTTCAAAGAATTTTACAACCACAAAAAGCTTTCCATCACTCCTTTATAGCAATCATATGTCCAAAATATAAGCTCATACACTTCATCATTGTCAATCACTTATGCTTTAATTCTTCATCTAGAGTCTTCCTTCTTCTTTTTCCTTATTTGCAGTTCAAATGAACAATTTTAATTTCTAGAAAATGTTAATTCATGAATGTTCTATATTGCAGATCCACCAATTAATAAACTTTTTGAATTTTACCATGGGTTTTAACTCAAGGCTTAATCAATCTTTGTTCTAAATAGTGCTCAATGTCAAGTGTATCGTCAATTCATGCAGTTTTGTTCTTATCAAGATAAAATAACAAAGCCAATTTCCTATATTGTTTCTTCACAAGATTCAACCATGCCATCATTAGGTTGGAGAATACCATACAAGTCCATTTTGCCATAAATCTACTACTCTACCACAAGTAGAATTTTGAGCATCGTCATTGTTTGAGCTAGCCCTCCAAGATTGGGCAGAGTCACTAAGTATTTAAGGAAAATTGGTCAAGGTTTGGGTGAATCAAAACCAACCAAATGGAGTGGTGTTGTAGGGTATGAAAGCATGATTTCACTTGGCTACTGCGAGCCTTCTACAATGGCTCTTTTAGATAATTCATGCACAACACATAGATCATACACCCTCTCTCCAGAGAGAGAGGATCTTTTACAACTAGAGTTTTTAAAGGAACATAAGCACAAACTTATTCAAAAAGCTTAAATTATTGATTTATCCTACATTTGTTTCCTTGAATTCTTCTTTCAACTCAAGCATACTACTTGAGTAATCCAACAATAGATCACTCAGTGCATTTAGATGAAAATCAATTGCACAAATGAAAATTGGATTGGTTAAACAAAACTTAGCCCTCAAATGGAGGGAAACAAATATTATATGGAATATAATTTATTTCTCGCCACACACCTATGTACACATATCTCTAATCTACAACTTTAGACGTGGGTTTTTCTTATACTTTGGGTGGCTCCCCTCCTTGGCCAATCATGAATTCGGATATGGGGAAATGTCATATGTATAAAGCTAAGAAGGTTATATGTTCTATGACTATTCATTGCCATCAATTCTTCTTACATGTAACTCTTAACTGGTGTGTCCACTATCAAATTGATCTGTGTGTTCATTGTCCAACATAAACACGTTTTCCATCTCCATCGATTCATAGATCCAGAGAATCAAAGGAAACCTTCTATAGTTGTGGAAAAGGCTTCCTGTTTCATTTTATTTTATTGTGGGCATCTCCATACAACAATAGGCTACAAATAAATCTCATACTTTTCTTCTCTACCAATTTCTCCTCTTACAATTGTGAAGGATTTCTTTCTATTTGATCACATATATGAACTTCCTCTCTCTTGCACGACTTCTTAGCTGCTGAAAAAACAAAAAATATTCAATGCTTTGAATATTTGTAATCATCTTGGAGAAGGTCAATTGTCTCCCTTCACATACACAAGATCTCCTTAACAAAAAAATAAAATATTGCAAATTGTAGGAACATTCATAAAGTCCTGCATCAATTTTATTTTCGAGCTTATACATAATTGGATCTTCTATGTAGAAACTAAATCATACCATTCATTCAAGTGTATTCTCTCAAACAAACTAGGACACACCATGACACTACTTTTCTCTCTCGACATTCCTAAGCCCTCCAAGGCTCTCCTCAGGTCCAAAGACTCGCTTTGATATCAAACTAGAAAAAAAGAAAAATATTTTAATAAATATGATCTGTGTTTAAAACACACAAGAATCCCATATTCATAGTAATGGAATCATCCCAAAATATAATCACAACAACATGGAGGATAATGATCCCTATGCAGCTCCAACTCACTCTTAAGTTGGAAGCTAACAACTTTCTAGAAGACTATATTGGAACTATGATTATCTAGAATAATGCATTGGAACAGTACATTTCTCCCATTAACTCTAACATGTCATACATCACACCTCTTATCGTGTTAAGTTTTATTTATAAACCATAACTCTAAGCATAATTGAATAAGTATAGATAGTATCATTTCATTATTACAATTTATATAAAATCTATATGGAGTTAATTAATATGACCATTTACTTGAACTATATAGGAAATTCAATTGCACCAATTCCTTATACTCTATATAGGAATCATATGGAGGAAGTTGAATTGGACTATTTACTCCTATTGTAATGGTTTTACAATAAAAGCGTTCTTTCTTATATAATAATTAATCCAACCATTTAAACAATTCCAGTGTCTTTTTTAAAGGCAATCAAAACATAGTAAAAACAACTATTTAAAACCACCAATAATCAAAATTTGCATAAAAGAAATTTAACTTATAAGATTCTTCTTCCATAAGAATTGTATACCTAATGATTAGCGTACAAGCGCATTATGATGCAAAACAAAAAAAATTAAAAGAATGTCAACAAAAATGAATGTCGAGATTGAATATTATTTCTTATTTTTTTAAAACATAGTAATTTGGTTACTCATTGGATTAATTAATCCTGGCTAGGCTCAGGAAATCTATTGGATACTACTAATGTAACACCAAGATTATATCGAAAAACTTCAAGCTACATATACAAATAAATTATGACTTAGCAAGAGTCTAGACTCCAAATCATGGGGAGGCTACTCCTTCACCTTTATCATATTTAGTATTGAATTTGTTATAACAAAAGAATCAAACCTACATTAAATCAATTTTGATCCCTAGTGTCCATTGTCATATCTTCATATTAGGTAGACATAAAGAAGACATGCAAATAATATTCATAAATCCAAGTAAGTGGAGCAAGTAGTAGATGCAAGGAAGTTGAATAGTCGATAAATACAAGCAAGTGGAGTATGAAATAAGTAGGTACCATTTGTAAATCTTACCAGCAAGAGGATGGGGGGTTGATTAGAATTGCAATTGTTTCTCCTCTATGAGTAACAAAAGGATTCACAAAAATCAAAGCTTTTGATTTTTAATTTTCACCACTAAAATTTAATCTCAATAAATAAGTGATCCATGGCTACATAAACTCCATATCAATAAGATTCTATTATATAAAATGATATATAGTTTTTGAATTAGTATATTATAAGTAAAATATAATTCTTAAAAATTTTCATTACTCTTCACTCGAAGAAAAAAAAAAAAAAAACATTTTATTTTTAAAATGTGAAAATTTTTATTTTATTTTATTTTAATTATAATGAAAAATAATTTTAATGTTATTTCATAACAAGTTAGTCCACTCTTAAAAGGTAATAATGAATTCATGACATTAATTTTAAACTCTGATTGGCTCTCCATAATTTCCACGACAACAAAAGGATAATTTTTTTTTATTCGATGTACATCAATGAATAATAAATACTAGCATTTGCACCAAGGGGTGCAAATGACACGCTGATAGTGTTATGGATATTTTACCCTTTGAATATATATACAATAACATTTGAAATAGAAAGGTTTATAATGTATCACTAGAGGTTAGGGATCGATTGGTTGAAAGGGCTCAGAGGTGGGTTGGTCAAACGAGATCAGAGGTCAAGTATCTCTTCAAAGGTCTAATGTGTCAAGGGGCCACACTATGCGAGATGTCATTTTATAAAAAGGGCCATATATAAATGATGAGAAACATGCCCCAGTATATCGACAAGAGCTTGCTGCTATCTTCGTTGTCGTTGGTTCTAATTGGTCCTGCATTTGTAGAACAAATATATGCTACTTAAATAAGGGGAACTTGACCTAACTATTGATCTGAAATAGGAATTGGGGGATGGAAGATAGAACGGACCTCAGTTGCGACCTTATTCTCGCATTTAAATAAATTAAAAATCCAATAGTATCCTTTTGAACACGACTTGTAACAAAGATATTTGTATTTTTTAAATTTTGTATATTTTATGTTATTTACTTTTTATTCAACCCCTTTGAAACTATTAAAAAAAATTCAAACATTATGTTTAAAAGAAATTAGATGAAAAATATCATATGAATTCAATAATTTCAAATTCATATGCCATTTGATAGAGGATTCCTTCACGAATCGAACATGATCAACTTCATCACTGAAGGAAATTTTTTGTTTGAAGTATGCAAGGGTACATAATGTTGTTGCAGAGAAATCTACAGAAGGGGAGCTAAGACTATGTTTTTTAGGATCTTAATAACTTGATCAAACACTTAAGGTAAAATATGAAATAGCTCGATCGAGCATTTATCAAATCCTTGATCGAGCTCTTGACATGGTTAAACAAGGGATCAATTGGACCATAACCCGATCAAGCCCTTCGGACCATAAACTCCTTAAAAAAATAGCTCAATCGAGGGATAAACTATTGCTCTATTGAGTTTCTTTTTTTCTTTCTCCCAACCCGTGTGCTTGCCAAAAAGTGTAACCCATCTTCATGCATTCACCTGAAATTTTTATCTATTTATTTTATTTTTTTATTGGGAATTTCCTATCTCATCTCTTCAGGTTGGGAAGAAGCCTATGAAGAGCCCAGTTCCAAAGAAAAAATCTAGCCAAGTTTTGCTCAGAAAAGAAGCGATTTGAACCAGTGTCTAAGAACCATATCTCTCTCTCTCTCTCTATCTCTCTCTTACGTTGGATGAGTTTACTAAAGAAAGGGTTGAGTTTACTATTGTATGAGGTTCACACTCCATTACTGCCCATTGTTGGCCAGCTTAATTCATAAAAGGTTGGGTATTTGCTTATGGATTGAGTGTATACTACACAAGGTCTTCACTCAATGAACCTATGACATATCACGTGCGTTCGTGACATACTAAACAATACTCTTAATTTGAATACATATTGGAAAATACCTCTACAAATCACATTATTTAACGCCCTACTAATATGAACCCAATACACCTTTGCAATTTAAAATTTTTTTACTTTCACCAAATATTATAGGTATTCATTTTTCATTAACATTTTTTACACCCCTTTATATTTTTTCATTAACTTTGAGCTCCATTTTTTATACCTGCCAATATAAAAACCCTTTACCCTCTATTATATGCTCAATATATGATGTCATTTTCTCGTCAATGTGTGTCCCCCAATATGAACACACATGGTATGGTATTGCTCCCCCAATGAAGCCCTTATGGCATGTTGTTGTTGGTCTTGGCCTCTTTGTTGGTGTATTCCTGAGGACACCATTATTTGGGGTTGAGTTCAGTGATCTAGACAACTCGTGTTGTGGTCTTTTTCGGGTCGAAGTGTGCCATTATTCTAGGAACTTTTATCATATTATCAAGGTCGTGCACTCTTCCTATCTCCGGGCTGCTAGCTCAACATGTTTCAACACCAGAATACTATGGACAAGATCATGTGACAATGTGCTTAAAATTTGAACTAACATTCATTTGTATTAGAAACATATATCTATAATGAAGTTGGTGGAACAATCACAAAGGGAAGATGTACTTTTAGATTTACAATAACAGTGAACTATACCAGGTTTATTTGTGCCTATTTCTTTATGCCTTGCTTACATAGTAGTATGTTGAAGTATAATATGGTTTTTATGTACTTTATGGGTTGTCCCATGTGAAGAAACAATGGTTTAAATGATTGTAGCACATATTTTCCAATGATAAATAACATGTTGTTCCTCATAAATGTTATGCTTTAGTTGGGTTGTGCTTGCAAATATGTATTTAGTTCTATACTTCTATTATTGTGTGTCAAAGTGAGAAAATGTTTCTACAAACTCAAATTGTTTGAAGAAATGTCTCACTAAAAACTCAATCAAAACCAAAAAAATTTAGTGATAACTTAGGGCCATTTTTAAGAAGGAATTTTACAAAAGACAATTCATTTAATAGATAAAAATCATTAACCTAAGATATTTATATATAAGATAGCCCCATAATTATTGAAAATCTCAATTTAAAGACATGGGCAACATTTATAAATTCAATATTTTTATTGAAGAAGACATTTTAATAAAATATTTTATTAAATATATTAAGATCTATAAAAAAATTTACTCTAACTAACCAATTAAGTGAATCTTTAATAAACATTTTTGATTTATTAGTTTAAACTATTAAATTTAATAATAGAATTAACCAAACTAACTTTTGAATTTCCCTATCCCTATCCCTCCATCCCAGTATAGTTTCATGGTCAAACTTAGCGGTTTCCTAATCAAATATAGTCATTCCTCATTGAATATATCCGTTGGATGATCTACTCTCTCTATTTAATTTGTTGTCTTAGTCTGATTTTTCAACTTGCCCTGACGATGAACCACACTTGTTGATTCGAAACATATCCACAAATATATCATGATGTGATTTTGCCAAAAAATTTCTCAACAAAAATATTTATAATTCCTTTTAAATGTTAGTGTTTATATAAAATAATATTTATAGATAAAATAAATTTTTGTTTTTCTTCAGTGAAACAACATACCCTTGAATATGGACACTTGACATAAAGTACAATCTAATAAAATGTTGTAAAAGCGAAAATAAAATTCATATGATTCATTATAATTAAGCTTAACATTTAATTAAAAATATATACATAGAGTTATCCTTAATATTTTAAAATGAAATTTAAAAATATTCTTTATAATAATATTAAATGAAATTAAAAATATATCTTTATAATAAATATTTAGTTTTTTTCTCTGGAAAGCGAAAATACATAGAAATATTGAAATTGCATAATGTAATGAAAAAATGGAAAATGAAATATAGTATTATATCAATGTATATAGTAGCCCAGTTGGAAACAAGGCACAACATTGGAATTTTGAGACGAGAGACATTACTTATTAAGCTTGATTTTAAGACGGGATAGAGATTCACGCTGCCTCCAATTACAAAAACCCGATATATCAACGGGATCGACTATTAATTCTGTAATTAATTTTTAACGTGTGAATCTACGAAGGCTGCAATAAAGTTATAAACTTTAAACATTTTTACCAATCTAATTCTTAAAAACAAAAGACTGTTATTTTTCATTTTAGTCCAATTTTTTTATCATACTCAGAAAGATATTTTTATTTTCATGTTAAAATAAAAGCACTTAATAATCCTTGCTGGTAGAGATAGTTTCCCATTTCTTTCAACTATAATATCTTAATAAAAATATTTACTTAACGAATCATATATGTAACGATCATTTTAATTGCTTTTTTTTTATTTAAGATAACACTGTAATGTTTTAGTAAATATATTTATACATGAGTGTATGTTGGGACAGTCGGGGCGGTCGGTTTTCACGCCTCTGGACTGGTATCGAATCCTGCAGAGGCTGCGCGGCAGCATATGATGTACTATGTACAGTTGAATTAGATATATATAGCTTCTTGAAGGGGGTTTGCCCTCTGTTGGACCAGGTGCATAGCAAGATTAAATAAACACATAGTCATCAACAACAAAATAAATCATGCACATAGAACACAGTTTTTAACGTGGTTCACCCAACCAATCTGGGCTACGTCCACCAAACATAGGCATTAGGAATATATTAATCAAATTAGAGATTACATCAATAAATCCTCACAAAACCTCTCACTCTCTTAGCAAACCATCCGAATGGTTGCCTGTTATATAGCATAGAGAATCTAACAGCCTCATAACTCCCTCACATCAAATATAGGAGGCATTAACTCCCTCCCAACAACTTGGAGCTAATCTAGGA
>APFE031587622.1:0-24268 GCA_000404065.3 Pinus taeda | reverse complement strand
TTTGATTGTTAGTGTATGCAGGTTTCAAAGTGAAGGAGGAGCTCATCTGGATCGACGAAGCTGGACTGCTACAACAAGGGTTGGACTTGAGGTAGGATCGAAAAACACTTGGTTTCTTATAGAATAATGTATGTTTAGAGAAGGATTTCTCTTAATTGTCTTGTTTGTCACTAGAGATTCTTAGACTCCTAGGGAGGTTAGTTTTCTCAGCAAAAATAACTCTTTTCGCATGACACTCATAGTAAAGCATTTCACCCGACATCAAAAAGATTAACGACCTGATGCTTTAGGGGGTTATAGAAATTTTTGGGCACTTCAACCCCGATCATAAATGTCCATAAACTGAGGGCTCCTAAGTCCCTAAAAGTGTTGCTTCACTGCCTAAATGAACAAGGTCATCTGATTACATCATCTCCCAGAAGTTCTCCACTGAAAACTGCTTATAAATGGTCAAAACTGGACCATACTGAAAGCTCAATGCAGAGGGTGCGATGCATATCACCTTCCAGTGTACAAGGTGTGATGCATACTAATTTTCTCCTCTGTAGGGTGTGATGGTTGGGAATGGACAAATGGCAGGGAAAATGCGAGGTGGAAGATCATGGAATCTTCCCCTCTGACACTTGCCTCTCTGTTTTCGACCAGGGATGAGTAAGAGATCATCATTCTCCAAGTGGAAGCATGAACTATCAGAGAGAGGACACTAATCAAGATCCCAGAAGATGACTCACCTCTCTATAATCATCTATATATGGAAGTCTCATCACAGAGATCCAGAGGCTGGAATTTTGTATCTTATAGAGAAGTGTTGTTGGTTTTCTGGTGTACATTCACAGTGTTGGGTGATCTAGCTTTTCTTGAGGTGAAGAAGGGCTTCTTGGTTGGAGGATGATGCTGGGTCAGAGCACATGGTTGTAATCCTCTTGCTACTTTTCATCTGAATAAAGCTATTCTTGTTTCCTTCCATATTCTTGTGTACTTGTTTATATATGCATGTATATGGTTAATACACATCTGATCTTGTATTATTTATGAATTTAGATGCTTGTTTCTTGGATAGTAGTATGTTGTTGTGATTCCACAGGTTCTTTTGAAGCTGGGCAGATAAAGAAGAAGCGGCGATGCTCTATCAAGAAGGAGAGGAAATCAAGCGCAAGACTCAGGTTGGTCCTCTTGGTTCTTCTCTCGTCTATTTTCATAAAAGGAAACAATAGTAGACTTTGATTGTTTGTTTCTAAGATAGCCACCCATCTTAGTGGGAATAACAGCATCTGAGTGGACACTATTCCCGGATAACGCTACAGAAACACAGTAACAAAAAGAACCGTCAAAGCATCTTGATCTATTACTACATAAGCATTACAGAATCAGATATCCAATGAACATATAATAGCATTTACAAATGATAACATTCATAATTGCACAATTATATGGAAGAAAACTTGAAGAATTTTATTAAATAGAAGGGAGAATTACAACCCAGTTGTCTAATCTAGCATCACCCTCCCAACATCAATCCCTCTTCACCTCATGAAATAGCAAGATCACACCAACAATACAATGCTCTCTCCTCAAATACAAACCATCAACACTTCCTCACAATTCACAATATTCCAGCCCCCAGATCTCTTAGATGAGGGATCCATTTATAGATGTGTGCAAGGGTGTGAGTCATCTCTGGGTTTTGATTAGTTTCATTCCACTTGTTACAATTGGTTCCACTCGGATATTTATTGGATCTCTTACTCATCCTTAGGTAAATTCAGAGAGGCAAGTGTCATAGGAGAAGTTTCTAGAAGATTCCATGAGCAACCACTTAGCGAATTGTCTCGAACCTTTGTCCATCCTCGCCCTTCGCACCGTATAGAAGCTCTAATCACTATGCATTGTACCTGAGCAGTGTACCACTCAGTATGCATCACACTTGGCTAGAGTAGCAGTCAGTATGGTTCAGTTTAGGCCATTACTGGATGGTTTCTCAGGTGGAACTTTTGGGGAATGATGTAATCAGATGACCATGTTCTTTTAGGGTACGAAAAAACTCTTTTAGGGGTTGATAAGCCCTAGTTTATCAACATATATGTTTGGTGTTGAAGTGCCCAAATATGTCTATAACAGTTGCAGACTAGATTCCCTTAACTCTTGATCCTCCTTCTTTGTTTCTTGCTGCATACTCCCTTCTCTATCCAATTTTTTAGTTTCCTGTAGTTTAGCAGAGTTTCCTGTAAGATTTCTTCTGCTTCTTCTAGGTCCTGCTGTGTATCCTATAGGATGTCCTTTCCTTTGGATGAGGAAAATCTAGTCACAAGACTTCTCACATAAGTGATAGGAGACTTAGGGGAGGCTTGTCCTGAGGATCCTTCTCCTTGAGTTTGCATAAGAGGAGCCATCTTCTCTTGCTGCTTAGGTGAGTCTTCTAACAATAGGAACCTTGGCAGGAGTTTGATGTTTTCCCTGCTATTGAAGCCTCGAAAATCATTGCCCCGACATGGGGGAAATCCAGCCGGTTTGGACCTTGATTGGCATCTCCTTTTCTGTTTGGAGTAGTGGCTCCAACTGGGGATAATGGGACTAGTTTCCCAACATGTTTTAATACTTATGCTAAATGGGGTGATGTGTGATGTTTTTAGAGTAACGTTTAAGCTAACGTAATCTAGTCTAAACTAATCAATGACAAATGCATCTAACTTCTAATTTCTAAAAACTATCTAATCATAATGTACATGAGATAAACTTGATATATGCAATCTACAATAATTTCTAAATGTAATTGGTAATAAAGATCATTCAATTACGATTAGAAATGAATTTGTTTTAACAAAATCATTTCGTATAAAAAGTTAGCTGAAAAAATTGTGAGAAATATATCGCATAAAGAGTTATTCACATATTCAGCATGAAACAAAGATCATTGTCATACAGAAGTGCAATAATAATAATCGAAATTCAGACTTCCATACATAAATAATCTGAAAAGAAAATATAGCTTAATACATAAGTAAAAAGGATTATGAGATAAAAGTACCATTTATAATACGTCCTACTCATGTGTTTCAACAATATTGATCTATCTTCAATCCATTCAACATCATCTAAGAGTATAAAAGTGAAATTTTAGTAGAAGATGCAAAGTCAAATAAAAGTAAATCTTGTTCGATATATTTCACCAGAACTTCCTTAGAGGGACAAAAGTGCATGATTTGAAGAGTGTTTCTAATAAAATTCTAGACCCCTCTCTAAATGCATGGGAGGGGCTTAAATACTAAAACTAGAAAACTAAAACTAGATTATTACAAAAATAGTTGAGGAGGTTGAAATGACCTGCCTCAATTTATGCAAAAATAAAATCAAAATTAAAGTATACAGGGTGACTAACTATGTTGCATTCAATCCTTCAGATTGAAAAATATCCACCATAGGTTTCATCTGTGTAGGCCGGCCGACTTCAGCTTTCAACTGTCCATTGAATACAACATCGGTCAGTGTTAGCACCATTTTCTCGGCAGAAGTGGTTAGGCATCGTAGGGTCATCCATTGGCTATGAGGCTTGAGCAAATGTTGCCAATATGCCTCCCAGTATAGCGTGGTCATTTTCCTTATCACTTCCGCTTTTTCTTTCATTTCCTGTTTCCATTGTTGTTCAAGCTGTTTTCATGTGGAAGGAACCCTGGAATGGACTCTGCTACTAGATTGGCACCATGAAAATTTTCATTAATATTTGTTGTTTCCTTTTTTTCTTCTTTAAGCCAAGAATCCCAACTTGCAAACATAATTTCCTTATGTGATTATTCTGGCTCGGGTAGGTCAGCTTTTGTCCCATCCTCTGTATTTGTCTAGGGGATGAAATCAGATACCTTTTTAAAGTTCTCATCATACTCAAGTCGCATTTCTATGACTTAAGTTGTCGATTTATCACTTGTTTCGCAATAAGATTTTCATTATGAAATCTTATGGCATAGTAATTCTTTCTGATGTGTCAAACGAGAGTTAAGTTCGAGTCCTTTGGTAATAAACTGATCAATTTTTGGATTGTCTTTATGTAGATAAGTTATTTCCCACACCTCTACTTCCTTCTTGGCTAAGTTGATTCAATGTTCTATTTGCATATGTTCAAATTCTTGTTGAAGCTTGGCCAACTGTATCTCTACTTGCTGGTCGGATTTAACTTACTATAATTGTTGCTCAAGCGATGTTATTTTATTTTCCTTTTCTCTAAGAAAAATTTGGACTTATTTTTGTTTGTCTATGGTCGTTGTAGCATAAGCACCTACAAATTGTGAGAGTCTAGTTAAGTTGTTGGATGGATTGACATGTGAGTCCTTCCATAGAACATCCATTAATTCTTTTTTAGGGGTAGTAGTAGCTATAAAGTCCAATTTTCTTTTCTTTCTTTGCCTTTACATCATGGCCTTATGATATGGGATATAGAGTACATCCAGAGGCAGTATTTATTCAATTCTCAGAATTATTTCAGAGGTGGGCCTAAGAGGGATATGCTCTACTTCTGGTTCATTTGCAGTTTCTTCCACTATAATTTCCAGAGTTGTCTTCTGTTGTGGATTTTGCAACTTTGGCACCTATTCCTCTATATTGAGACTTTTATTAAAATTATCCCACTCTTCCTCTAAGTCAATTATCGTGGGTTTTATTGGTTGTGTCGAGGTTGTAGGGATTTCTACCTGCTTTCTAGCTGGAGCTTGTTCAACTATCTTCTGTGTAGATTGGGTTGTATCCTCGATGCTTCTGGTTTTTCCATTTTGTGATGATTTTTGTGATTACTCCATATATTTTTCTTGAGGCTCTGCCCCAGAATTGGATTTGGAATTTTCTTTGGAGTCGCCTTCTATAGTCACACTGGGAGTAGGCTCCCTTATTGTTTCAATTAATAATTAGTCCAATGGATCATTGCCAACCTTCTTTCTCTGTAACTGTAAAACTTTTCCATATCTTCTTGGTCAAAAAGTGGTTGTGCCATATGTTTCACCTCTAGAGAGGTGTTTTTCTATAAAAATATATCATCAAAAACATCCTCCTCATTAGTGAATACTTTTATTTTCACCAGAGTGGTGAAATTATTGATAGTGCCAAATGGGTCATACTGTCGTCTATGGAATTTGGGTAATTGCAAAGATAGCATGTTCTCTACTTCCTTGAATGAGTGTCCCAGGTCATCTAGTGCAAATGATCCACATTGTATAGGGAATGTAGTCCAAATGGCCTTCTTTGAGTCTTTCAGTTTATGGCTCATTTCTCCCTCACTAGCTATCTGATAGGCTATCTCCCTAGCCATCAATTTATCTGGAACATAGTATGGGAGGATGTGAGGGGAGGTGATGCTGCCAAAAACAATGATATATGTAAATGTTTCCAACACAAACCATTTGGCCACTGGGAGGATGTCAACTTCAGCTTCTTGGGAAAACCTGGGGGCATCTCAATTATATAAGCCGCTTGTAAATAGGGAGCATAACTCCATGGAAAATATTGAAAAATGTCTTTGAAAATTCAGGATTCCCACTTGACCTTATGGTACACGTGAATGGGAAGTGGGTTTCAAATAGTCCATTTCCATCCCATAATGGGTAACTTTGAATTAAAACAAAGATCATCCATAACATAGGTGCTCATAAAATATGGAGGGTAAACCCTTGAAGCAATACTTCTTCTCCTTCTATACTTGATAATTGTTTTTGGTAAATTATTTGACAAGATTTCAGCCCAATTCATGATAGTTTCATTAATGACTATGTCTATTAACGACAACCACTATGTGGAGAACTTGGTACTATCAGGTCTTCCAAACAATCTACATAACATAACCATAATAAAACTATAACGGGGACAAACTGATGCAGTAGTGTGCATACCATTTTTGTCTTTCTTGATTTTTATCTTCATTATTCGACCATGTGTAGGTGCAATCTGCTGGGTCACTATTCCCTTTAGAAAAATTCTCTACAAATTGCCTGTTGTAAATGACCTGTGGCTCTGGTAGGTGGTACATAAGCCGTAGGTTGTCTGGGGTAAAAGATCCGATGACCCATTAGCTTCTCGCCTTGAATTGTCTATTTGAAATGTCTGCTTCAACGATAATCCATTTTACCATGTTGGTATAAGGGATTATCTTCGGCCGAGCAACTATGCGATGCAAAAATGAGCAAGCCATCTCTAGCATGGAAGCGTCTAAGGAATCTCATCCATCAACTGTAACATTTTTTTCCATAATCCTCAGCTGTTCCTCCTCTAGTATGCTGTACATATTCTCCCATGTAGAGGTTCCTCCCTCTCTGTTGCATGTGGTATCTATGAATAGGGGAGTCATCTTTGTCTTCTCAGAGGCTACAACTTTGCCTTTCTTCCCCATTGTTCACAACGCTCTGCTCTGCGGGTTTTTCCTAAAATGAAGAACAAAAGCTATCAGACACTCAAAGATGAACGTAAAAATGAAATAATTCAGGTATCTTGTAAAGGTAGTAAAAGAAGCATTATTTGAACGCATGTAACAAGATATCGTATCAAGCTAAATGGATTTTCAAACATAAATGCAATTATTTCCCACTAATGCCCACTAATGATTCATTATCCCTTAGCTTTATTGCTCATAAATGTTTTGCATCATAAAATGGGATGAAAGCTTCTAGTGCGGTGAGCCATTATATTGTGATGATAGAGATTGTGCGATTTTCTAAGCATTATCATAGATTGCAATATCGCAAGATGTGCCCTTTCGCAATCTTACCTCCTGCTATGTCTCTGCGAAATGTGAGATGCAAGCCGTCCATTAGCTGTTTCACATATAGTTAATCCCTAGGTTTATCCTATGTAATAGACTTGACAGACTCAAAATATTAACTTTTAATATTCTAAGGTGTGGGTCCAGGCGCAAATCACATTTCGCAATATCGGCTTATAGTAAGTGCAAAGTTTTTGCTTGAATACCTTAAATGCAGTGCAATAAAAGTCAAAGCACCATCGTAGTTTCACAAATCGCAAATATTGCTATATCATTTTTAAGAGAGAGTTCTTTATGAGTTGTGATATGTGATGCAAGACTTAAGCCTAAAAAGCTTAAGGACTTCTGTTTTCGTGGATTTTATGATAATTTAGACCATGGAGCCCTTATTTAATCACTTTGTTTGATTTTGGAGGTTTTTTAGAAGGGTCCTCTGGTGGGTTCTAGACATGCTATATATGAAAAGGTAAGTCTTTAGTAGTTCCCAAAAAGGTTTTTATTGTTATCTTTGCTTTATTCAAAAATAAAATAAATGACTAAATGCTAAGTTTTGTATTTTTGATGAAATTTTTTAAAGGGTCCCCATTTAGTTAATGTAATATTAACTATTATTATTAACAAATGGGGGGTTGTTGAATACCACAACAATTGGCAATTCACTTGGAAGAACCAGTTATCTCTGAGAGTTTTTTGAAATTTCTAAAACTGCCAAAATAAATATAGTTTTGAAAATAAAACAAATTATATGGAATATAAGTAAGAAATACTGCTTTCGTAATAAAACAATCGTCTACCTAACTACCATTCTTTTGACTATTCTTTTCTTATAAAAAGTAACATTTTCTACACTAGTCTTTACTTGGTTTTTTAAAGATAAAAGCCATGAGTCTCTCCCCAAATTGTTTTTTGGTTTATTCCGTTGTCGTAGGTAGAGTTTCTGCTGTCAGCAGGCATTCATAGCCACGACAGGGTTACCTTTTAACCAACAATGACCTAGTATTCTACTTAAATCAGAATGCAATTTTAAGCATAAGCTCGTATGTATACTTATTGCTTTCTTTATTTTTTGGAGTAATTCATTTGTTTCTTCAACTTTTCATCTGTATTTCCTAAAGGACGATGTCTTGGTTTGGTGACTAACATTGACAATGCCATTCACTTGATTTGTAACCTGACTGAACAAGCTAGCTCATGATAAGACCCCTTGTCTTTTGATTATTATAATCATAAGCCATTACCGTGTTTTGATATGTAGTTTTGGTAATGTCAGTTTAGTTATAATCTTATGATCATGGTAAGTCAGCTCTTGATGACACCTCTTATCCTTTAAGTTTAGGTATATTTTAGAATTACACTCTAAAAATGAAAACTAATTAAGTGGGGAGGATCATCGGCCCCCTAAGAGCTTTTGGATGACAATGGTAGATTTTTAAGAGATGCCTTTCTCAAGAGAGACTTTCCTTTGTATAGATTCTTTTCTAGACTGATATAAAGGAGTAGTTTCTCTTTTAAGGTTAGTTTTCATCAAAATTAGATAGCTAAGGAGGAAGACAGTCAATTTAATTAATTAATTTTACAAATTAATTAATTAATTAAACAATTAATTAATTAAACAAACTAATTGATTAATTAAAAAATTAATTAATCAAGTAAACAAATCAATTAAATAAACAAATTAAAACAACAACAACAACAATAGTAAATAAATAAATAAATAATAAATAAATGAATAAATAAATCTGAATATTAACAAACTAAGTGGAGATTGGCCGACCTAATTTCTTAGATTAACTGCTTCATAACATATATATATATATATAGCTCATGGATACATCATGAATAACTCTAGAATATCTATTGTCGCATCCCCCGATGATGGACTCACTTGGTAGTCTAAAACGTTGGGTTCATAAAACTCTATAACAGGTCATTCCTCCTCTATTTAAAATTTAAGAGCAATCAAACTTAACTATACATTTCATGTGTGAAGACTATTTTCATAAAAATCTTTACTTATACAAGCGAAAAGTCAAAATTGAAAAGAGATTATTCTCCGTAAAACCAAAAGTGAATGCTTTTGAATTGGTATTATTATTTCTAAAGGAAATTTTTTAACTACCAATGAATAGAAGACATCATATTCTATGGAAAGTATTTGTTTAGGACTTGTCAATTGACAGGTAGAGATTCTCTCTTATTTGATAAATCTTGTAGCAGAAAAGTTGATGGGCCTAACTGTTCCACAATTTGAAATGGGCCCAGCCACATTTGTTGGAACTTGGTATGCTTACCTTTCTCTTCATGGACTTTATCCCATTTTAAAACTAGGTCTCCGGTTGGAAATATTTTGAAGCTACAAAATTTGAATCAAAGGAGGCTTTTATTGACTACTGATGATGTGCATGCATGGTCTTGGCTTTTTCCCTTTCCTCTTCAAGCTTAAGAATTTGTAATTGTCTAACCTACATAGATGAGGAAGGGGTTTCTCCAATGAATTGAACTAAGACTAAGGAGGGAATGGGTACGTTTGTTGGTAAGTCTACTTCTTTCCCATAGACAAAATTAAAAGGAGAAGTGTTGATGGAGGCTTTATGAGTTATTCGATCTGCCCATAGAGAAAACACTAAAAACTTATGCCAGTTCTTTTGGCCTTGGTCAACAATACATTTAATGATCCCGATGAGATTTTTGTTTGTGGATACGCCTAGTCCATTTCCTTGTGGATAATAATTTGTAGAATACATAAGATTAAAACCCCTTTTAAGAGAAAATTTTGTCATAGCATTTCCTAAAAAATAAGATGCATTATCAAACATTAAAGTAGATGGTCAACAAAAATTGGTGATAATAAATTGATTTATAAATTCAATAATATTTTCTGAATTGGCTACCTTCAATGGGATTGCCTCTACCCATTTGGTTAAATAATTAGTGGCTTTTATGTTGTTTATAAGAATGAGGAACAATATCACCTATTACATCCAATCCCAATTGTTCAAATGGTTGGTTGATGTTGACAGGTTGTAACGGTAGCACGAGTTTTCTCTGTCTTCCAGCAACTATTTTAAAAACCTTATATATTCTTACATAACTGTGTGCATCTTTGAACATAGTTGGCCAGTAATAGTTGGCATGCAGGATTTTATGTGTCGTAGTGTCACCTCCAAAGTGACCACTTGTTGGTCCATCATGAAGTTCCTACAACACCTTCTTTGCCTCATATTTTTCAAGACATCTAAGTAAAATAGAATCATAATTTCTTCTAAAAAGTACATCGTTGACAATCTGATATTGCCTTGCTTTTAATCTCAGGGCTCTTTTCTTTGTGTAATTCAATTGGGCTGATGCATATCCTTTTTCAAGTAAAATATGATATCAAGATACCTTGATTCTATATTGTTGATGCTTACCTCATAGATTTGTACATTGTCACATGAATGTTGCAACTATGATAGATTTGAAGCGTCCACCAACATCCTGCAAAAACATTGACCTTTTACAATTTTAACTGGATTAATTTCTATGTCATATTCTTGTAGGGCAATGACTCGATTTTCTCTCTTTTCTGCTCTATCCCTTTGTATTAAAATATTTCTTACTACTGAGAAGGGTACTATGACTTTAGTGTGTGTCTTGAGGAGAAAAGGTTTGAAGTGTTTTATAGATTTGAAAACAACAAAATCCCATTTTTCAACATCTGAGTAATTTAATTCAACTCCTTGCAAATTGGAGCTAAAGAAAGAGATTGGAGCTTCAACCTTATCTTGATTTTCTTGTGTCAATATGGCCACATATGATTCATCGGAAGCGAAAGTATATAAAACGAAATGATTGGAAAAATTTGGGGTTGCTAGAGATTGGGAGTTAATAATTTCTTGTTTTATCAAGCCAAAGGCTTCATGTTCCAAATGTCCCAATTTATACAAATAATTTTTCTTTATCATGGATTGAAGAGGTAAAACAATTCTTGAGAAGTCAGGGACAAATATTTTAACAAAATTTATTTGACCTAGGAAAGATTGCATTGATTTATTGTTATGTGGTAAAGGTATTTCAGAAATTTCTCTAATTCTGTAAAAGTTGATATGAATTCCTGCTTTGGAAACAATGAATCCAAGGATTTTTCCTTCACTTAATGTGAAAAAATACTTTTTGTGGTTCAGAGAAATTCCATACCTTTGGCAACATTCAAATATTTGTTTCAAGTCTCTTAGATGATTAATGCATTTTTTGGAATTTATTGTTATATCATCTGAGTAGGTCACTACTGACTTATTTACCAAACCTTTGAAGGCTATATCCATAGCTCTTTGGAAAGTAGCACCAACGTTGATAAGTCTAAAGGACATCTTCTGATAAGCATAAGTGCCCCAATTTGTCCTGAATTTAGTTTTCACCTGGTCATTTGGATGTACTAATATTTGGTTATAACCGGCTGAGAATCCATCCAAGAAAGACATCATTTCAGAGCCCGCTATTGAATGCAAAATATGTTCCATAGGAGGTAATGGGAAATTTTCCTTTTGAAAAGCTTTATTGAGGTTGCAAAAATCTATACATATCCGAATATTGTCATTGACTGGGACAAGATTGGAAACCCATTTGGAGTGTCTGACAGGAAAAATAATTTTGGCTTTCAGCAGTGTATTCAACTTAGATTTAATTTGACTTTATAAATTGGGATGGAGTTTTCTTAATTTCTGCTGAATAGGTCTTTCATCAGATATCATAGGAATAGTGTGTTGGATAATAGAGGTGTCATATGTCTTCATCAACTATTTGGTTGTCATATGAGCCTTCTGAGGTCAGGAAGCTTATGATATCTAGATCGTTATTAAAGACTCTCCAGTTGGTGATATTAGCAGGGATGGAAGGCCTAAAAATTAATTCGATGGAGAATCAATCTAGGCTATAACCTTCTGGAGGGATATGCTTGGAAGCAACATTAGCTAGAAGATCAACACTAGCATTCTGGAGTCTTGGGATATGGGAAATATTAAACGCAGTAAAGTGGAGAGCCATATCTTGAACTAATGACTGATAATGTTTCAAGTGTCCTGGTAAACAACGTATAATGTTTCTTACCTGTTTTATTACAATTTCTGAATCCTCAAACATTTGGAGTTAATTTATGTTAAGGCCAATTTCCTTATATAGACCTTGAACTAGAGCCTCATATTCAACAGTATTGTTGGTGAAATCGAATTCAAGTCTACATGCTAGCATAGTTTTCTCCCCCTCTGGGCTAACTAAGATGCAACCTGCTCTTGCTCCATCATTGGATTTAGATCCATCAAAAAATAATTTCCAAAATAAAGATTTAACTATAGGTTTATCTACAAAATTTACACATTTAGAAGTGTTTGTTTGGGAACAATTTTCAATTTGAGAGACAACAGAGTTTTCTAAGAAAGGTGAATTATGAGGATTGAAATTCCCTAGAAATGATTCTACAAAATAATTTCTATGATATTGTTTCTATACGCAATTGGTTCGTTTTCTCCTTCTAATTCTGTCACTATGAACTTCTAATGTTTCTCGCGATCAACCCTTATTTGATTTGGTTTGCCGTTATACGGAAGCCACAGGTGAGACCAGTGAGTTGCAAAATAAACATGAAGTTTTTTTGACCAGTCCCTACTAAGGATTAACCTGTAGAACTCAGGAATGTCAGCTACAAGTATGTCAATGACTTGGAAAACTTTGGGGTTTGATGAAGGTTTGATGGTTACTTGATTAAGTTCCCTGACGACTTCGACTTGAGAGAAATCTTACTGAAATATTCGTACAATAGATTTTTGAGGTTGAACATTCAACGTCTCACAAACAGTTCTGGGCAAGATGTTAGATGAAGCTCTAGAATCAACCAGACAATTGTGTAAGTTTTTGTTAAATATTTCAAAAGTAAGAAGAATCGACATAGTGTGGGATTTTGATCTTCCTCCAATTAAAGCTATATCAGTTGGATCTATTTTATTTAAAGAAGCACTAGGCGGTCTTCCCATTTCTTGAGCATCTTGTGACAATATGACAATAGGAAGTGGTGTAGTAGGTACTACTTTAAGTTCTTTCAAAAGTAACTTCTGCTGATGCTTCAATTTTCTAAGCTCATGAAATGTGATGTTTGCCCTAGTTTTCTTCATATCATCGATAATATTATATTCCATTTCATCAGAAACTATCAAAGTTTTAGATGAAGGAGAAGGATCTAATTGAGTAGGTGTTGTTTGAGTGGATTTTGGTATAGATTTCTTACATATTTATTTATACCTAGGGGGTGGCATTGGAGCCTTCTGTTTTGGATTTATTTGTGACAATTTGATAGGATTTTTACTTTGGGTATCGTCAAGTAAGGATTCTTGAGTTTCTTCATCGGGAAGTATAAAATCCCACATCCCTCGTAACTCTGCTACTTCCTCCTCATCCAATTGTTCTTCGCTAGGTGAAACTTCATCCTCATCTGACTCAGAATTTGATATGGCATTTGGAGGTTTAGGATCAGCATGGGAATTCCTTTTGAATGATCTAAAAGGTTTTTTAGAGGAAGTCTCTGCTACCCGTTTCTTAATATCAACCATATCATTAGACATGGTTTTGAGGACATTCTATAATCCTTCAATATCAAAAGGATCTTTCAGTGGTTTCTTCTTAAAGTCATATTTGAAGGTTACTTTCTTAGATTTCCATTCTTCTAATGTGTTTCTCTTTTCAACAGCTAGGATGTGTTTTTCTACAACTATTACCTCTTTCATATTTTCTGCCAAGGTTGGTTTGGTAGCTCTATCAACAAAGATAGTTATGTTTGATGGTAGAGCAGAGATGTACCACTCATTTTGGACCTCATCACTAGGCTTAGATGCCGTTGATATTTTATTCAATAGTTTATTGAAGCTAGAGTTGAAGTCCTTGATAGGTTCTCTTGGCTCAACTTTCAAATTGGACAGATCATTAATTAAGGTAGTTGTAGATATATCATCTCCAAACTTTGTTAAAAATTTCTCTTGAAAAGCATCCCAATTGTTAAAAGAACCTAACGGTAATGAAAATTACCATGATCCTGCTACTCCCTACAAAGTATATGGGAATAGTCTTACAATTGCATCTTCCTCCTCCACTTGATTCAAGTTAATGGACAACGTAAAATTATTTATATGTTCCTCAGCCAATAGGCCATTATCAGGATTGAATTTGGGCAGCCATTTTTCTATATGTGATGGTAATTGATGTAAAGGAGAAGCCATCCTAACAGCCCCTGGGTTTGTCCATGGATTTGGACGATTTTGTGGGGCATTCTATGCCATTACAGGTATGTGGGTAGGGGAAGGTGTTCAAGTAGGGTGTGAAGGTGATTGGGTAGAGGATGATATAGCTCCTGTACCTATGTGAATCACGATATGGAGTGGTGAGATGATGATTGATCTTGTGAGGGTATAGATGGGATGGATGATAAAACCTCGCTATGAGATTCGAATGGTGTCTTCTTAGCTTTCTTCCAACATGGAAGAGGAAATTTGAACAAAGGTATTACGAACTTTTTACTCTATGCTCTAGTTAACGGCTGAGATGGAGTGAACTAAGAAGTAACACTATCCTGAGATATCTCGGATTCTTCTTGTGATAGAAAAATTCCCTGTAATTTTTGAATCAAATATTGAACTTCAGGGGCCTTGGTAAGAGAAGAAAGCTCTGGATCAATTGGGTTTTCAACAATGGTTGTATAATATCTCGTGCAACTTCTCGCTTAGGGTCAGGGGATTTAGAAGACTTTCAAGAAGTTGGAGGTGAGCACAAGGGATTTTTACTCTTAGAATGGCTTGTTAATTTGGATTTACTTTCCATTCACAATTCAGGCCCTCCTTCTAGTGCCAAAATGTTGAAGCCTCAAAAATCGTTGCCTCAACATGGGGGAAAACCACTCAGTCTAGACCTTGATTGGCAGCTCCTTTTCCATTTGGAGTAGTGGCTCTGATTGGGGATAATGGGACTAGTTTCCCAATCTGTTTTAGTACTTATGATAAATGGGGTGATGTGTGATGTTTTTAGAGTAACGTTTAAGCTAATGGTAATCTAGTCTAAACTAATCAATCACAAATTCATTTAAATTCTAATTTCTAAAAACTATCTAATCATAATATACCTGGGATAAACTTGATATATGTGATCTACAATAATTTCTAAAAGAATTTGGTAATAAAGGTCACTCAATTACAATTAGAAGTGAATCCATTTTAACAATAATCATTTCGTATAAAAAGTTAGCCGAAACAATTGTGAGAAATATATAGCATAAAGAGTTATTCACATATTTAGCACAAAACAAAGATCATTATCATACAAAAGTGCAATAGCTATAATCAAAATTCATACTTCATACATAAATAACTCGAGAATAAAAGATTTATTAATACATAAGTAAAAAAGATTACGAGATAAAAGTATCATTTATAATATGTCTTGCTCATGTGTTTCAACAATATTGATCTATCTGCAATCCATTCAACATCATCTAAGAGTAAAAACGTGCAATTTCAGTAGAAGATGCTAAATCAGATAAAAATTAATCTTGTTCCATATATTTCACTAGAACTTCCTCAAAGGGATAGAAGTGCATGTTTTGAAGAGACTTTCTGATAAAATTCTGGAGCCCTCTCTAAATGCATGAGAGGGGTTTAAATACTAAAATTATAAAACTAAAAATAGATTATTGCAAAAATAGTCGAGGAGGTTTAAATGACCTACCTCAATTTATGCAAAAATAAAATCAAAATTAAAGTAAACAGGGTGACTAACTATGTTGCATTCGATCCTTTAGATCATAAATATCCACCATAGGTTTCAGTTGTGTAGGCTGGCCGAATTCAACTTTCAACTTTCCATTGAATACACATTGGTCAGTGTTGGCGACATTTTCTCGGCATAAGTGGTTAGGCATCGCAGGGTCATCCATTCGCTGTGAGGCTTGACCAAATGTTTCCAATATGACTCCTAGTCTAGCATGGTCGTTTTCCTTATTTGATGCAGGGTCTGCCTGCAAATAACTAGGATCTCTTTTCCTAACTCATGCATATAAAAGCATGCGCCTCAAATGAACAACCTCATTCAATTTCACACATCATATCAAAATACAATTTAATCACTTCATTCAGGGTTCAATCCATAACTTGACTGCACCCTTCAACCTTGAACAATTGGTTAGTCAGCCAACGCTTTTACACATTCATCTCCATTGACACCAATTTCATAAACCCAGACTTTGTTAAAATAACACAATCAATCCCTGAATTATCTTACCTATGTCATTCTTTGCGTTCTTCAAGACTGATTAACACTTCCAGGTTTCAATTTCTGCTATGTCAATTTCAAAACTCAGATTTATATTAAAAGACACAACATACCTTTCATAATTTTAACAGCGCTCTCCCTTCTACCCAATTTCCACAACGTTTCTTTTGAATTTGATTTAACTGTCTATATATCGACTATCTCATTCTTAGTTCAGAACTTGGCGCTGTAACTAGAATTCAACTGTTGTAGTCGATCTTCCTCTTCCAGTAAATACACCTTCAATTTAACTCCATGTTGTAGCTTCATATATGCCACCAAAACTGCGGTTCTATTGCAAACCACATGGCCTGCTACCATTAGGGGAGCCACGGTTCATTTACACCGTCGCCATTATTATTCTCAGCTTGTAATTAAAATGGTGCTGCGGCGTTTGGATTCATAGTGTCGTGAATGAAATGCGGCTGAGTTTTTCCTAAAGTGGCAACGGTGGTAAACTAGCTCCAAAGCCTTTCCAAGTTGAGAGATAGATGGCGGCCAAGAAGCCGGTTCGTGGCAAGCCTTCGAGCACACAAAAAATACCTAAAAGCTTGAAAGACTGATAACCCAATCTGAGACGAGGAAAGGAAATATCTTGCAAGGTCTAGAGCCTTCTACCGCAGTTGTAATAGTATTAAAGTCAAACCATGGTGATGGTTTCATTGTTACCACATGCGCTCGCCAAAAGAATATAATGGAGCAACTCTAATCCAATCCATATTAATTCAGACACAGCCTTAGACAATAATCATTCAACGCCTCAATACACAGTAAAATAACTATTGAATACATGCATCCATATTAACAAGATATCATCGATATCTTTCGAACGCCGAGACAAAGTTTCATAATCATACTTTGGCACTCGCTCCCCTCTACTGAGAGCTTTAGCTGCCTCTTTATTTATAATTAAGGATATGCTTTACATAACGATTTAAACATAAAAGCTTTAAAGCTCTACATGCAATGCATTCATCTGACAAAAATCATCTTGAGGCTTTATTCCATCTTTTCTTGTTTTAAAATAGAAAAGCCTCCTTATCACTTAATGATCCACATCCATTCCTTTTATGCCTAAAAGCTCTCCCTAGTTCCTATGTTCTCATTTATTTATTTTGAGAATATCTAATTAAATCACACTTAAAATCCTAAATATTAAACTGACTTGAAACTTAGGAAACTAATTCTAAAAATACATGACCCCCTATGTCTACTATTTACAATAATTTCCCTTGGGCTGAATGCTCCTGCATCAAACTCCCAAGGTAGAAAATATTCATGATCTCCTGATCATGTGTCTTCTAGTCTTGGTTTTCCTGGATCCCACACTTTGTTCTGCAAGTCATCATGTGCTATTGCTCGCTGCCTTCCTCTAGGTTTCCACACTTTATGTTGCATCGCTCTACTGGCTGTGCTCTTGCAATCTTCTGCTGTCTTTCTTTTGCTACTTCCCTTTTGTTTTATCGCTGCTGGCCTCTTCTAGGATACTTTCATCATCATCTGCCTCATCAGTTCAATTTCTTTGTCTAACAAATTTTCTCCAACATCTTCATTAAGACCTGTACTCACAAAACAATTGTTAGAATAAAATTCATAAGGCATCAGTGCCTTACTTCCCTCTGCCAGCATTTCAATATATTGATCTCAATCATTCTTGAGATTATCACTCAGTCTATCCTTAGTATCATCTTCTCCGAGAATGCATCTATATTCTGGTTCATAAAAATGAACCTCTTTATGTTCATTCATCTCTGTCTTTATATTCTGAATATTTATCTTCTGTACTTCTAGTCTCTTCTCTAGAACACTTAACTCATGCCATAAACCTATCATCTCTTTTGAGAAACTTTCTGTGCAATCTTCAATACTTTCACAAGCCAAGCTTCCTATTGTTACCATCTCATCATCTGTTATCAGAACATAATTCTGATTCTCAACTCCTGCAATAAACTTAGTTATCTGTCCATCACTTAATAGAAACAATTTTTCATTATCAGCATTTATAACAAATTGATCATCATCATGTATCGTCCCTGCATTCATACATAAACTTTCAGTTTGCACAAAATGTTCAACAGTATCAGCTATTACTTCCCTTATCTGCGCTTCAGATTGATTCTCTTATTCAACATCCACAAGAACTTCCTCTTGTGTTGTAACAGTTTCACAAGATTGCACATCCTCCTCAGTAAAACTTGTAATCACATCACAATTGTCAGCTACAAAAATACACGGTTTTTCATTATCCAACTGATCTGGATTTGCCTAATAACTCAAGAAATCACAAATGATCTTCTCCTCTGTTTCACCAATGGAAACCTCCTCTGCACCTGCAAACACACATAACTCATTAGTTTTAAAACCATAAGACTTTTTAGTCTTGACTGCTTCCTTCAACACTTCCCTTTGATCAGATCTGCATGTGGAATCTTCAAATTTCATCTCTGGCACAAGAACTTTAAGTCCCTTTTTCAACAAGGAAATCACAATTTGCATCAACCTCCTTTGCAATTGGCGCCAAATCACTCTCTTTCCCTTCAGTGGAAAGATCCATCCTCCTTTTTAATTTTCCTGCTCTTGAAACCATTCTTCTAGTACCTGCAATTGTACCTTTATTATTGCAATCTCTCTTTCTCGAACTTCTGCAGTCATCTCATCTCTGTGGCATTTCTCTGAACCTCTTCTTCCTCTAGAGAAACTCCTTTTGCCTCTTGCATCACCTTCTGTGGTTGCATGCTGGGTTGAGCTACTGCTAGCTCCTTCTTTAGGTGCTATAGATCTTCCACTACCACCTTGACTTCCTTTTCCTCTGAAAGTCCCTCTCCCTCTGGCAGACTGCTTCCTCATGAGTTTCTCACTCACCATGAGTTGTAATAGCCTCTGCAACGACAATCTCTCTTGTTTCCACTTACCTCACCATGCTCTCCTCACTCAATCTTTTGGTAAGTACTTGGTTCACTGCCTCTGGAACCTCTTGAGCACTCCTCTGCTCTCTCTAGGCTATTTCTTCAACTCACTTTTCTCTTCAGGACATTGCAATTGTCCTCCTTATTCAACCTTTAGTTGAATGCTAGGTTCACTACCATCATATTCTCTGCAACCATAAACTTCAATCATAAATTTCAAATCAAAAAATCATCAAACCTTTAAGATCCTGCATGATCTTGTCTTCTACTTCTGCAATCTTCTTCACTGCATTTGTGTAGTTTGTATATTAAATTTAAAAATCATTCATCACACTTCAGTTCTCAACTGTACTCATTCAAAAAACAAACTTCTTCAACAAAGCATTCTTGCTCTGATACCACCTGATGCAGGGTTTGCCTGCAAATAACCAGGATCTTTTTTCCTCACTCATGCATATAAAAGCATGCGCCTCAAATCAACAACCTCATTGAATTTCACACATCATATCAAAATACAATTTAATCACTTCATTCACGGTTCGATCCATAACTTGACTGCACCCTTCAATCTTGAACAATCGGTTAGTCAGCCAATGCTTTTACGCATTCATCTCCATTGATACCAATTTCATAAACCCATACTTTGTTAAAATAACACAATCAATCCCTGAATTATCTTACCTATGTCATTCTTTGCGTTCTTCAAGACTGATTAACACTTCCAGGTTTCAATTTCTGCTATGTCAATTTCAAAACTCAGATTTATATTAAAAGCCACAACATACCTTTCATAATTTTAACAACGCTCTCCCTTCTACCCAATTTCCACAGCATTTCTTCTGAATTCAATTTAACTGTCTATATGTCGACTATCTCATTCTTAATCCAGAACTTGGCGATGTAACTAGAATTCAACTCCTGTAGTCGATCTTCCTCTTCCAGCAAATACACCTTCAATTTAAATCCATGCTGTAGCTTCATATATGCCACCAAAATTGTGGTTCTATTAGAAACCACATGGCCTGCTACCATCAGGGGAGCCGCGGTTCATTTACACCGTCGCCATTATTATTCTCAGCCTGTAATTAAAATGGTTTTGCGACATTCAGATTCATAGTGCCATGAATGAAATGCAGTTGAGTTTGTCCTAGAGTGGCAACGGTGGTAAACTAACTCCAGAGCCTTTCCAAGTTGAGAGATAGATGGGGGGACAAGAAGCTGGTTCGTGGCAAGCCTTCGAGCACACAAAAACTACCTAAAATCTTGAAAGACTGATAACCCGAGCCGAGATGAGGAAAGGAAATAGCTTGCAGGGTCTAGAGCCTTCTAGCGCAGTTGTAATAGTATTAAAGTCAAACCACGGCGATGGTTTCATTGTTACCACATGCACTCGCCAAAAGAATATAATGGAGCAACTCCAATCCAATCCATATTAATTCAGACACATCCTTAGACAATAATCATTCAACGCCTCAATACACAGTAAAATAACTATTGAATACATGCATCCATATTAACAAGATATCATCACTTTCTTTAGAACGCCGAGACAAAGTTTCATAATCATACTTTGGCACTCGCTCCCCTCTACTGAGAGCTTTAGCTGCCTCTTTATTTATAATTAAGGATATGCTTTACATAACGATTTAAACATAAAAGTTGTAAAGCTCTACATGCAATGCATTCATCTGACAAAAATAATCTTGAGGCTTTATTCCATCTTTGCCTGTTTTAAAACAGAAAAGCCTCCTTATCACTTAATGATCCACATCCATTCCTTTTATGCCTAAAAGCTCTCCCTAGTTGCTATGTTCTCATTTATTTATTTTGAGAATATCTAATTAAATAACACTTAAAAGCCTAAATATTAAACTGACTTGAAACTTAGGAAACTAATTCTAAGAATGCATGACCCCCTATGTCTACTATTTACAATAATTTCCCGTGGGCTGAATGCTCCTACATCATTATCACTTCCACTTTTTCTTCCATTGCATGCTTCCATTAGTGTTCAAGTTGTTTCGTGTCTGGAAGGAACCCTGGAATGGACTCTGCTACTTGATTGGCACCTTGAAAATTTTCATTAATATTTTCTATGATATTATTTGCTATTGCTGCCACGTCTGGTGTTGCCTTTTCTACATCTTTAAGCCGAGAATCCTAGCTTGCAAACATAATTTTGTTATGTGATTCTTCTAGCTTGGGCAGGTCGACTTTTCTCCCCTCCTCTGTATTTTTCTAGGCGATGAATTTAGAGATGTTTTTAAAGATCTCATCATATTCAAGTTGCATTTCTACGACTTGACTTATCAGTTTATCACTTGTTTCACAATAAGATTTCCAATGTGAAATCTTCTGGCACAGTAATTATTTCTGATGTGTCAACTGGGAGTTAAGACTGAGTGCTTCGGTAATAAGATGATCAATTTTTGGATCATCTTTATGTAGATCAGTTATTTCCTGCCCCTGTGCTTCCTTCTTGGCTAAGCTGATTCGATGTTCTATTTGCATCTGTTCAAATTCTTGTTGAAGCTTGGCCAACTGTATCAATGCCTGCTGGTCGTATTTGACTTGTTGTAATTGTTGATCAAGTGATGTTAGTTTACTTTTCTTTTCTCTAAGCAACATTTGGACTTCTGTTGCTTTGTCTATGGTCATTGTAGCATAAAAACCTGCAAACTACAAGAGTCTAGTTAAGTTGGCAGATGGATCGACAGGCGAGTCCTTCCATAGAACATCCATTGATTCATTTTCAAGGGTAGAAGCGGCTAAAGAGTCCAACTTTATTTCCTTTATTTTCCTTTTCACCATGAACTTATGCTGTGGGCTATAGAATACATCCAGAGGGGGTATTTCATCAATTCTCAGAATTATTTTGGAGGTGGGGGTAATAGGGATATGCTCTACTTCTGGTTCATTTGCAGTTTCTTCCATTGTAATTTATAGAGCTATATTCTGTTGTAGAGTTTGCAACTCTGGAATGTGTTCCTCTATATTGAGACTTTTATTAAAATTATCCCTCTTCCTCTAAGTCAATTACCATGGGTTTTATTGGTTGTGCAGAGGTAGTAGGGATTTCAACTTGCTAGCTAGCTGGAGCTTGTTCACCTATCTTATGTGTACATTGGGCTATATCCTCGATGCTTATGCTTTTGTCATTTTTTGATGACTGTCGCAATTCCCCAATAGATTTTTCTTGAGACTCTACCCCAGAATCGAATTTGGAATTTTCTTTGGAGTCACCTTCTATAGTCACACTAGGAGTAGGCTCCCTTATTTGTTCAATTAATAATTGGTCTAATGGGACTATTTCTAGCCTTCTTTCTCTGTAACTATAAAACTTTTCTAGATCTTCTTGGTCAAAAAGTAGTTGTGCCATATGTTTCCCGTATAGAAAGGTGTTTTTTTGCAAAAATATATCATCAAAAACATCCTCCTCATTAGTGAATACTTTTATTTTCACCAGAGTGGTGAAATTCTTGACAGTGCCAAATAGGTCGTACTACCATCCAGTGAATTTGGGTAATTGCAGAGATAGCATGTTCTCTGCTTATTTGAATGTGTGTCCCAGGTCATGTAGTGCAAATGCTCCACAATGTATAGGGAATGTAGGCCAAATTCCATTCTTTGACTCTTTCAATGTATGTCTCATTCCTCCCTCACTAGTTGTCCGATAGGCTATCTCCATAGCCATCAATTTATCTAGAGCATAGTATGGGAGGATATGGGGGAAGGTGATGCTGCCAAAAACTTTGATATATGTAAATTTTTCCTCCTCAAACCATCTGGCCACTGGGAGGATGTCAACTTTAGCTTCTTGGGAAAACCTGGGGGCATATCGATTATAAAGTCACTTGTAAATAGGGAGCATAAATCCATGGAAAATCTTGAAAAAATGTGGTTGAAATTTGGATTTCCACATGACCTTGTGGTACACGTGAACGAGAAGTGGGTTTCAAATAGTCCATTTCCATCCCATAATGTGGAACTTTAAACTAAAACAAATAGAGTCCATAACATAGGTGCTCATAAAAAATGGATGGTAAACCCTTGAAGAAATACTTCTTCTTCTTCTATCCTCGATAATTATTTTTGCTAAATTATCTAACAATATTTGGGCCCAGTTAATGATATTTGTCTTAATGACTACGTCTATTAAAGATAACCACTATGGGGAGAACTTGGTACCATCAAGTCTGCCAAACAGTGTACATAACATAGCCGCAACAAAACTATAAAGGGGGACAAATAGATGCAATAGTGTATATACCATTTTTGTCTTTCTTGATTTTCTCTTCATTATTCGGCCAAGCGCGGGTGCAATTTGCTAGGTCCCTGTTCTCTTTAGCAATCTTCTATACGAATTGCCTATTGTAAATGACATGTGGCTCTGGTAGGTGGTACATAAGTCATAGGTTGTCTGGGGTAAAATATTTGATTACCCCTTGGATTCTCGTCTTAAATTCTATGTCTGAGATGTCTTCTTCATTGATAACCCATTTTACCATGTCGGTATAAGGGATTCTCTTTGGCTGAAAGGTTATTCGGTGCAAAAATGAGCAAGCCATCTCTAGTATGGAAGTGTATGAGGAATCTCGTCCATCAACTGTAACATTTGTTTCCATAATCCTCGGTTGTTCCTCCTCCAGTATGTTGTACATAGTCTCCCATGTAGAGGTTCCTCTCTCTCAGCTGCATGTGGTATCTGTGAATAGGGGAGTCATCTCTATCTTCTCAGAGGCTACAACTTTTCCTTTCCTTCCCATTATTCTGAATGCTCTGCTCTGCAGGTTTTTCTATTAAATGAAGAACAAAATCTATTAGACACTCAGAGATGAATGTAAAAATGAAATAATCCAGATATCCAGATATCAAGCTGAATGGATTTTCACACATAGATGCAGTTATTTACCACTAATTCCCACTAGTGATTTGTTATCCCTTAACTTTATTGCTCATAAATGTTTTGTGTCATAAAACAGGATGAAAGCTTCTAGGGTGGCGAGCCTTTATACTGCGATGATAATGATTATGCAATTTTCGAAGCAATACCGCAGATCACAATATCGCAAGATGTACCTTTTAGCATTCTTACCTCCTACTGTGTGTCTGAGAGATGTGAGATGCGAGCCATCCATTAGTTGTTTTACGTATAGTTAATCACTAGGTTTATCCTATGCAATAGACTTGATGGATTCAAAATATTTACTTTTAATATTCTAAGGTGTGGGTTCGGGCGTGAATCACATTTCGTAATATCAGCTTATGGTAAGTGCAAAGTGTTTGCTTGAATACATGAAATGCGATG
>APFE031587608.1:0-24349 GCA_000404065.3 Pinus taeda | reverse complement strand
CATTGTCTCTTTTAGCATTTTCATTTTCCTTAATTGTAGCACAACTTACTATTTTTAGTAGTTTTTCGGGTCTTGAACTGCCGGAGCCGTTTTAAGGCCCTAAACGACGTTTTTTGGGGAATCCAAGGGCAACACGGGTCCATGTAACATGGACCGGTGTTCCCCGTTCCAACAATGGTAGTTCTCGGATAGATCTTTCTAACGAGCTATCATACGCGTCAAACGGAGATCGTATGCCAAACTTACGACCCCGGGAAATTGATGTACCAATTTACCCAAAACGGGGCCCACAATTTGGCGTTTCATCTTCTAAGGGTCGGTTTTGGAATGTGAAGGGTTTTCCATTGTTTCTCAATAATAAATAGGCCTTCGAGCCTCATTGTAACACAAGTTCGGAACAGAATAGAGACATGTAGCCGCACATCTCTTCTCAGAGATAAGCTACCATAGTCCTAGCTGGTTTATTTCCAATTCTGGTTGTAAGCATATTTCGGTATTTTCCATTAATGAAATGAAGTGTTATTTCCGCTGCATCTCTTTATTTATGGTTATCGCATTTCTGTGTTTATGGTTATCTCTGTAATCTATTGCGTTCCTGTTTAAATCCGGATCAGTGGTATTAGAGCGGTCTGCTTTTTCTCTGTTTTTCTTTGCATGTCCCCAACGAGGTCGGGATAGAAGGAGTTAGGGCTTGAACTGGTCGAACCTTTGCAAGACCAGCCTCGCAAATCCCGACGGCCTCCCATGGCGGATGAGAATAAAGACGAGGGGGCAGGAGATCCTATCAAAATCTTGCTCGAAGAAGCCCTCGAGCGACAACGGAGCGAGATGATGGATAGCTTTGCCCAGATCCTTCAGCGGCTACCCAGAAGCGACACATCAGCTTCTAGTAGCTACTTTGGAAACACCAAATTGTGGGCCCCGTTTGGGTAAATTGGTACATCAATTTCCCGGGGTCGTAACTTTGGCATATGATCTCCGTTTGACGCATATGATAGCTCGTTAGAAAGATCTATCCGAGAAATACCACTTTGGGAATGGCAACATGGGTCCATGGACCCATGTTGCCCCCAGATTTCCCAAACAAACGTCGTTTAGGGCCTCAAAACGGCTCCAGAAGTTCAGGACCCGAAAAACTGCTAAAAATAGTAAGTTGTGCTACAATTAAGGAAACTGAAAATGCTGAGAGAAACAATGATGGGGGTCCAGATGGACTTGGCAGGTGGCCACCAATATCCATTTGGATCAACACCAAATTGGCCTATCTTTTCCCTGCATTTCCACTCCTCTTTTCATCCCTTTTTGTATTCATTCACGTACATTTACTATGTAAAACTATGAGGTAATTCCCCTTTTATCGTCTCTTGGTATATTTAGTTAATGAAGTAGAGGCATGAGGGTTTTACCTATGTGAACCATTAAAACATGTTATGACCGCAGATTATGGAGCACAGGTGTTGACCACACGGCATATCGCAGCAGTTCCATGATTCACAGCAGCTGATCGACCACGACGAAACAAAATAACTAATTTGCAGCTGTTCTCAACTCGTTTTGGATCATTCCTATTCTTGTTGTCTCGGCGCTAGTGTTATGTTGAGATGATGTATATCTTTGGGCATATAGTTGCCAGGTTTTGGAGAGAGATGTTATTCTCCTTTGTACTGTATAAAATATGGGTCATTCCTATATCAGGGGTTAGCCAGACCCTGTATTGTATTGTAACAGTGTTGTTCAGATTAATAAAATACAACCCTTTTCGCTGATCTATCTTTCATTGTGAGCAACGCAGCCTTGATCGGAGCGTTGGGCCCGCTCTTCTGATTAGGTGCTGCATGTTTTCTTGTTATGTGTGTATTGTTCATTGCTGTGTTTATTTCTTGATTGCTGTTGCAGATTCTTTAGATCACTGTGAATATCTTTTTAAGTTTTGTAGTTGAGTTTCTATTTTTGTTTCAGTAATGTTTTGATTTGATAATCACGAACCCTTGGTCAATGACAGATTGTAACCTTTCCCCTGCATATACCTTGCGTGTTGCCTTGAAAAGAATGCACACCCAAATTGATACATTAATGTAGGAAAAGGGGTGAATAAATTGTTCATCCCTGGTGTTATAGACATATTTGGGCACTGCAACCCCAATCATATATGTCCATAAACCAAGGGCTTCTAAACCCCTAAAAGTGTTGTTTCATACCCTAAATGATAAAGGTCAACTGATTACATAATTTCCCAAAAGTTCTCCCTGAAAAACTGCTAAGAACTGGTCAAAACTAGACCATACAGACTGCTCTATGCTAAGGGTGCGAGTGCGATGCATACTGAAAAGCCCTTCTGTAGGGTGCGAGTGCGATGCATACTGAAAAGCCCTTCTGTAGGGTGCAAGTGCGATGCATACTGAAAAGCCCTTCTGTAGGGTGCGATGAGCGAGAGCAGAGAAATGGCAGAGGTAGTTTGCTGGGTGGAAACCCAGGGAATCTTCTAGAAACTGCTCATATGACACTTGTCTCTCTGAATTCACCCAGGGATGAGTAAGAGATCATGAAATCTCCAAGTGGAACCAAGAACTATCAATGAAATGACACTAATCAAAATCCCAGAAGCTGACTCACCCACCTGCAAATATCTATATATGGATCCCTCATCCCAGAGATCCAGAGGTTGGAGTTTTGTAATTTGTAAGGAAGTGTTGTTGGTTTCTCTTTGAGACATTGTATTGTTGGGTGATCTAGCTTTTCATGAGGTGAAGAGGGCTTTCATGTTGGGAGGATGGCAATGGATCAGATAGCTAGGTTGTAATCCTCTCTTCTACTACTTCTATCAATAAAGCTATTTGAGTTTTCCTCCATATACTTGTATATCTCTGAATCTTGTATTTGTGTATGAATTTGTATGGTTAATGTACATCTGATTCTACATTGTTTATGGTTTTAGATCTCTATGATTTGATGGTATTTTGCTACTTTGACTCTATAGGTGTTCTTTGAAGCGGGACAAGTGAGAAAGGAGTGGTGAGAGCTCTATCAAGGGAGAGAGGAAACAAGCAAGGATTCAAGCGAAAGATTGAGGTTGGTGCTCTCTGCTTCTTTCTCATCTACCTCTCATAAAGGAAAACACAAGTAACTTTGAATTGTTTGTTTCTAAGATAGATACTCGTCTTAGTGGGACTAGCAGCTCTGGATGGACACTAGTTTTCCTAGAAACACCTGGACTCCAACATTTTGGTGCCATTGCCGGGGAGGCTAGCAAGGTGCAAGACATGATCTATATCAACTATAGTGTCAATCTCTCGTCTTGGGGAGAGAACGAGCTTTCTCACTATGCTCTAGGTCCTGAGCGTAGATATTTCATTTGTTTTGTGCTTTTGATTGTTTTCTTATTTTATTAGGGTCGATCTCTTGCCCTGGGGAGGGAGGATTCCTTTGACACCCTACTCCAGGCCTTGAGCTTAGATTTCCCTAGCATTTTTGTTGTTTTGGTTTTAAGAAACCCAATGTCTCGCCCTGGGAGGGAGGGGTCCTTTGACGCCCTACTTCAGGTCGTGAAGTGTTAGGTTTTCATGTGTGTGTGTTATTTTTCTTGATTGGGTTTCTTGTCCCGGGGAGGGAGGAGTCCTTTGATGCCCCGCTGTAGGCCTTAAACCCTAGGTTCCTGTTTTCTTTTCTTTTTCTGTTAACTGTTCTCGTTTCAACGTGATCTCTCGTCTTGGGGAGGGAATGGATTTTGACACCCTAATCCAGGTCTTGAGCACTATGGTTTGGTACTAATATCTTTTGTTACACCAACTTGTATGAACACAGAGCCAAATAAAAAGGGCAGAGGGAGAGCCCCAAAGAAGGAAGGACAAGATTTGGGAAGGAATACTTATATCCAACAAATCATTGCAAAAGCTGAATCAAAGGAGTCTTTTTGTGCAGCCGTGAGGCTAGGTGCACGGATAAGATCTAAGGGACAATCTGTAGATCAACCAGTGTTTTCCACAGCACCCCCTGCTGATTCGATACAACAGGCCCTTCCAGCAATCGGAGAGACAAGCGACAGTACGTTTGATAAAGGGGTACCATTACTCGTAATAGAAGAAGAAGAAGTTGCAAGTAAAGCATCCGAGGGAACAATCCATCCCAGTAGGGAAGAAGAAGTTGCAGAGAGGAGATCTGAAGGTTCAAGCCACTGTGACAGGGAAGAAGAAATTGTAGAGACACTTCTATCACCAAGGGATAGAGGAAGCGCTGTTAAGGCAACTCGAACCCCTGTGATAAAAGCCTTTCCAACGGAGCCCACTAAAATCCCCAGTGAGTATTAGAGGATATTCATGGCACCTACAACCTCTACTATTGACTTCCCAATTGGGGATCTTGGCACTGGTGCACCAACAAAGCCCATTCCTTTAAAAGCTTTACCCAGTTTCCATGGGCTTGCTTCAGAAGACCTCGACACGTTTTTGTTTGAATTTGATATTGTGTGTCAAGGATATGATTATATAACGGATGCTCAGAAATTGAAAATCTTTCCTGCTACGCTAAAAGGGACAGCCCTACGGTGGCTTATGGGTCTTGGGGCAAGGTCTATCACCACGTGGGAGGAGGTGAGAACTGCTTTCTTGGAGAAGTACCAGAACTACTGTAAATCATGGGATATTAAAGAATAACTTTTCAAATTTACATAGAAAGAGGACGAAAATATGGAAGACTGCATGGAATGATTTAAATACACATTGCAGAGATCAAGTCACTCTGACCTGGATAAGGACATTTTGAAAATTATCCTTCTCCGAGCCTTCCGAGAGAACTCTTTGGAATTATTAAATGTAGTCGGAAAGGGAGATATATCAAAGGAGAACTTTGACACCATCTGCGAGTTGTGCATCCAATGCTCAAGGGGAGTTGCAAGGAATAAACAAGGGATTCAATCAACAAAAGTATCTGGTGGAGGTGTTACAAAAGCAGAAATTGGGAATCTGTTGGATAGCTTGAGGACTGATATCCTGAGTACCTCGTCTAAACAAATAGACACGTTGTAGGTAAAATAGAAACATCTAGAATTGGAAAGAACTATGGCTGTATTTTCCCCAACACGCAGGAAGAAACACCCACATAAGGAATGTCCATTAAACTTTGTAGAGGAGTGTGCAATCTGTGAGTTGAATCATGTGACGAGTTCATGCCCATCCTTGCCAGGACTAAAAGTGGTTTTTCAAGGGACAGGCGAAGAGATGGAGCAGCTGTACTTTATGGGACCTAAAAAGCCATGGCAAACTCGGCAGTCAATGGGAAATCAAGGTATGTTTCCGGATCCATCTCAATATTTTAGCAATTTTGATATGGGCCCCCAGTCCATGCCTTATCCGCCCATGTCGCCCCAATACCAGTTCCCGCCTTGGCAGTAGTGGGCTCCTCAAGCTAGTTCAAGTTCCTCATGGGCTCCGAACTGGTGGGGACCTTCTCCTCCTCATCAGTTTCCCTAGTCAATGCCACAACAACAATTTCAGTTACCCTCTAATGTGCCTCCTGGTAATCAGTTTGTTCATCCCCAACTTCCCATCCAACCCAATCTGAATCCTAACAATAAAGGGGCTCATCAAGATGACACCCTCAACCTACATTCATACAACATCTCTACCGCAGAATTCTATGAGATGAATTTATGATCTGGGCAGATAGTAGATGCTCAACCCTCACCAGTTATCATTGAACAAATTGATAGTGAGGAAAAGGAACCATAAATGGTTGAAGAGGAACCAAACTAAGTCAACAAAAATCATACACCTCCTCAATCTCCAGTTACTTAAAAAGACCACGCTGAACCAGCCTATCTAGAAAGGTTGGATTTGAGTAAACCAACCCCTCAAGCTGAGTTTGACCTGTTAGGGGAGTTACAAAATTTATTTGTTAAGATTCCCCTATTGCAAGCTATGAGGGACGTACCTATATATGCAAAAACTCTTAGGGAATATTGTGTTAAGAAACTTAAAAAGAAATCAAGAGACCTGTTCACCATTCACGTAATGGGGAAGTTATCAGATTTCATGATGGGAAGGTCCATGCCTGTAAAGTATGGGGATCCCGGGAACCCAATTTTAACTGTGCAAATTAATGGGGTATAAATTCCAAATGTACTGGTAGATTTGGGTGCTGCCATAAATGTCATCACTGCTGAAACTATGCACGCATTAGGTCTTCGTAACTTGAAACACACACCTATAGTGTTAGAACCGACAGATCGATCTACATTGAAACCAGTAGGGAAGTTAGAAGATATCACAATCGGTTGATTCATGGCACTACCCTATGGACTTCCTAGTACTCCAAACGCAATCTCCAGCTGGAGGCCATCCCCTGATTCTGGGAAGACCATGGATGGGAACTGCAGACGATTATATTGGGTGTCGGTCTGGACATATGATCATTTTGAATGGAAAAAACACTAAGAATCTAGTGTTATATCCTCCCACAGAACCTAACCCATTAGCAAAATCAACAGGCCACAATAAATCTTTATCCAGGAAAGAGTTTGAATCAAAAAATGAGGACTTAAGACTAGTTCTTACTATTGGATAGGCCCTCCAGCTGAAAACTGAAATGGAAGATGACACAATTACTACCTTTATCAATGATCCCTGTTCTGTTTTAGATTTAAATCAACAAATATTGGAGTCCGTCTTGAGCTATGAGATTCAGGAAAGTATTGGAACAGTAGATGGATTTGATGAGCTACCTATAACTGCGCCCCATGACAGTGTTTCCGTGAAAATAGAACCAGGAAAAGCCCTGAATATCAATCCAGATTTGTCAGAGTCCCAGAAGAAATAACTCTTGGATGTTCTTCAGAAACATAAAGAAGCCTTCACCTGGGACTACTCAGATATGAAGGGGGCTCTTGCTAATCTATGCACCCATCACATATACATTAAGGAACACTGTCGTCCTGTGAGGCAACCCCAGAGAAGAATGAACCCTGCTCTGAAAACATTGTTAAGGAAGAGCTTCAAAAGCTCTTGGACGTGGGATTTATCTACCTAATTTCATATAGCCAATGATTTTCCCCATTGGTACTGGTCCCTAAGAAAAAGGATAAATGGAGAATATGCATGGACTATAAATAATTAAATAAGGCAACTTAGAAAGACCATTTTCTGTTACCATTCATTAACCAGGTCTTGGATACATTGGTTGGGAAGAAGTTTTTCTCATTCCTAGACGAATTTAGCAGGTACAACCAGATCCAGATAGCTCCTGAAAATCAGGATAAGACCAATTTCACATGCCCTTGGGGAACGTTCGCATACCGGGTCCTCCCATTTGGTCTCTGTAATGCACCTGCAACATTCCAGAGGGCAATTTTAGGGCTTTTCTTTGATCTGATGGATGATAGTGTTGAGATTTATATGGACGATTTCATGGCATATGGAGATTCATTTGAAGAAGCATTAGGGAAGCTAGAAAAATTTCTTGAAAGATGCAAGCTAGCACATGTCTCTTTAAGTACGAAAAAATGCCATATGATGATGAACGAAGGAATAGTCCTGGGACACTTGCTTTCGACTACAGGAATCCGGATGGATCCAACTAAGATAAAGGAAATACAACATTTTCCAATACCCAGAACACCCACTCAGGTACGTAGCTTTATCGGTTGTGCTAGTTATTACAGGCGCTTTATAGAAAATTTTGCTAAAACAATGTATCCGCTTTTTCAATTACTGACAAAAGATGCAGACTTTGTGTGGAAAGATGACTGTGATGCAGCCTTTGTGAAGATCAAGGAACTCGTCTATAGTGCTCTGATCCTTAGAGGGCTAGACTAGGCATTACCATTCCATATTCATGTTGATGCTTCCTAGACAGAAGTTGGGGTAGTTTTGGGGCAGCAAATGGATAAGGTACCATATGCAGTTTACTATGTTAGTAAGAACTTGGCTCCTACTGAGTTAAACTACATAGTGATTGAAAAATAATTCCTTGATGTCATCTACGCCATCAACAAGTTCCAACATTATATCACTGGTTACCCCACCTTTCAACACACTAATCATGTAGCCATTAGGTATCTGATGAATAAACCCATTACTCCTGGTCATATTACAAGATGGATTTTACTACTTCAAGAATTTGACATTACCATAGTAGATAAATGAGAGAAGGACAACGTGGTTGCTGATTTTCTGTCTAGGTTAGAAAATAATGCCAAAGGTACACTTGTCGAAGATAGATTTCCAGATGAATATCTCTTTGCAATTTCTGCTAACACTCCATGGTATGCAGATATTGCTAACTATCTTGCTACAGGGAAGATACCTTGTCATTTTTCATATAAGGATCAACAGAAAATTATTCATCATAGTACCCGATATTCATGGATGGCAGGATACCTCTTTTATATAGGGGTTGATCAACATATTCGGCGTTGTGTATCAGAGGATGATATCTATGAGATATTGAAGGCCGCCCATGGTGGACCTTGTGGAGGACATTTTGCAGATAAAAAAACAGGCCACAAGGTGCTGCAAATGGGATACTACTGGGCTTCTATCTTTTGTGATGTTAGAGATTATGTCTGAAGATGTGACAACTCTCAACGGATGGGACAACCTGGAAAATTGGATGAAATGTCATTACAACCCCAGATAGTCCTTGGACATTGTGAGAAGTGGGCCATTGACTTTGTTGGACCCATCAACCCACCTTCTCATCAGAAGGTTCACATCCTGGTCTATACTAATTATGTGACTAAGTGGGTGGAAGCCAGAGCGGTTGCGAAAGCAACAGAACAAGTGATAGCAGATTTCCTTTTTGAAGAGATTTTTGTCTGATATGATACCTCGAGAGAGATTGTTTTAGATGGAGGAGCACAGTTCACATCCCACAAGATAGAGAGGCTTATGCAAAAATACAGGGTTAAACACAGAGTGACAACTCCTTACCATCCCCGAGTGAATGGATAGGTAGAAAACACAAACAAGGTATTGGAAAATATCTTGACAAAAACTATAGCAAGTCATCACCGGGATTGATCGCAGAAACTTCCAGAAGCTCTTTGGGCGTATAGGACGACATGGCGAAATATAACCGGGTTTTCACCATTTGAGCTAGTCTATGGGAAATCCCCCTTGTTTCCAATAGAATTCGAGATCAATACGCTTAGAACGGCTTTGGAAGTGGGATTAGACTTATTAGAGGCCTAGAAACAATGACTGGAACAACTCAATGAGTTAGACGAGATTCGTTCAGTAGTTGTCCAAAGAACCACTACTATCCAACAATAGAGAACGAAATGGAATGATAAATTTATCAAGAATAAGGTGTTTCATACAGGAGACTGGGCATTGCTCTATGACTCCTGGTTCAAAGATTTTAAAGGAAAGCTTCACACTCGTTGGATGGGACCCTATGAAGTGGACGCTATATTCGACAATGGAACAGTCAGATTGGTTACAATAGATGAAAATCGTACTTCCTTCCTAATGAACGGACACCTTCTGAAGTTATACGACCGTCCAACTTTTAAGGATGCCTTCATCAAATATCTTTCTGATACATCTAGTTTGATGGTTGTTGGTGTAGAGAATATTCTCTTTGCGTTCTATTATATATATATATATATATATATGCTGTTACCACTTGTTTGTCTTTTTGCAGGAATAAGAACTGAATTATGACAAGGAGAAACTGAGAAATTTTTCAAGTAACAGTTGTTGCTGTTACTCCATTAGTGTTGTTACTCTGCCATTGTTGTTACTTCGCCATTGCTGTTACTCCATCGGTGTTGTTACTCCGCCATTGCTGTTACTCTGTTGGTGTTGTTACTCCGCCATTGCTATTACTCCGTTGGTGCTGTTATTTTGCTATTGCTATTACTCCATCAGTGTTGTTACACTGCCATTGCTGTTACTCCGCCGTTGTTGTTACTTCATCAGTTTTGTTACTCCGCCATTGCTGTTACTCCGTTGGTGTTGTTACTTTGTCGTTGCTGTTACTCCACTGGTGTTGTTACTCCATTGTTGTTGTTACTCCGCAGTTGTTGTTACTCCTTCGTTGATGTTACTCCATTGGTGCTATTACTTCGTCGTTGTTGTTACTTCGCTGGTGCTGTTACTCTGCCGTTGATGTTACTCCATCGGTGTTGTTAATCCGCAGTTGCTGTTACTCCGTCGTTGTCATTACTTCGTCGGTGCTGTTACTCCGTCATTACTGTTACTCCGTCGGTGTTGTTACTCTGCCGTCGTTGTTACTCCATTGGTGTTGTTACTCCGTCCCTGCTATTACTTCGCCGTGTTGTTACTCTATCGTGCTGTTACTCCGCCAATGTTGTTACTCCGTTGTTGTTGTTACTCTGCTGGTTATTTTTACTGTTACTCCACCGTCAGGTAGGTCGCCAGGTATGCTTTCATTGACTCTTACAGATTTAATTAAAATATTCCAAAGAAGAGGCTAGTACGTGTCGTGGACAGCTGCATTTAAGTTGGGGGGGTCTCATCACAAATAAATGACGGCGTACCTAAAATCGTAATCATATCACATCATTACTAAATCCAATGCGAACGGAAACAAAAAATCGTGTGATTTTGTAATCATGATTCCTATGCATTGGAATTTGACATTGTATGCCAAAAACCTTATTGGTCATTTTCCCAGTACATTGTATTCAATCACCATAATCATTCACCTATACTACCATACCCTGCCATTATTTGCTATGTTTTTCGAAGTGTACCAGCTATTATTACCATTCTTTTACCCCACGGCCACCATGCTAACATTATTACCATCGTTAGTTGGGTTGTTGTTACTCTCCCCCCTACTAACCAACTGTATCCATGGTGTTGATCCAGTTCCTACAGTGATGGGTGGGTTGGTTGTGCGCCATGAGCCGAAGGACACGACAATGGTCTGAAACAATCAGGAAGTATGGAAAGTTTTTGAAAATGCAGGGTGGAACGTCTATTTCGACAGGTTGCAGGGGTTTAACGAGGCGATTGCGATTGAATTTGCACTCAATATAGAGGAAGGGAGCTCTCGAGTCCAGGGGATAGAAATCCCTGTTACAGAGGAAACCATTGCAGAGGTCAGTGGACTAACCCAGCAGGGGTAGAAATGGTTTTCACGAAGAACCTCCCTCCCAGAGTTCCCCAAAGCATTTTTGTAAGCCAGAGAAAATGTTGTTCAGAAAGGCCGGGGGTATGACCGGAATTCATTACCACACCCATGAGGTGAGGTAGTAGGTTTTGTAGTGAGATACATAACCTACGAGGGGAGGTATACCACCGTGTTTAAATATCATTTCAGAATGTTGGCTCACCTCTGGTTCCCACAGTCGGAAGCATTCTCATTGAATATGCCTTTCTTCCTGTTAAAAAGTGTCCACCTAATGGCGCACTCTGCTTGACGTTTGCGACAAGTGGTGGCAGCCATTACCAACCATGCGCTAGTCCGACTGTTAGTCATGCATGTAATCGATCGACTTCAAATTCTGTGGGAAACATTCTGGGATTCTACAGAGGAAAACATAACAACTACTAGAGCTGCTAAAGAAGAAGAGCTAGCAGCGATGGAGGAAGGAACCAGAGTAGAGGATGAATACATAGATCAAGAAGAACCAAAGGAAATGGAGATGGAACCTGAGGGGCTGAAACAGAACTAGGAGTGTGAACTAGAGAGGGTAGTCGAGGCTGCCCCACAAGAACGAGCCTCGATCGCATAACCGATGGAAGAAGAAGTGTTGCAGTAAGGGGCTGATATAGAAAGGGTCATCAACACCACGACCGAGGCTGTCTCACAAGAACAAGTCTCGACCATGGAGCCAGTGGAGCAGATCAACAACACTGTAATAAGAGAAGAGGGACCACATTAGGCTGAGGTGGAGGAATTCGTTAATATTGCAGCTGGGGGTGTCCTAAAAGAACTACCCTCGACCGTAGAACCAATGGAGTAAGATGAACCAGGACGAGAGGGGCCTGAAGCTGAAAGAACTGTGTTGCCAACAGAATGAGAGGCTATGGGTATAATGGACGGAATTGATGTAATGATGTAAGAATCAATTCTTATCAATGTTGTGCTGGAGGAAACAGTGCCAGCATCATCTATTCAAGAACTGCTGGATACGGAAGGTGGTGTTACACAAGAACCACCATCAACCTGTTCGACCCTAGAGATTGCAAAGGAATTAGATACTGGGACTGACGTTGTTCCACAAGAACCAGCGTCAACCTCAGAATAGGGCACTGCACAGGCAGGAGTTTCAACCTAGAGCAAAGACGCTGCAGACAGAGGGAAAGAGCCCGAGGCCACAACTGGGGCCGAGATAGATCAGGGAGGAAAATTATTTCAATTTTCCTCTTACTTCTCCATTCCAAAAGGGGTGAGGATGTCACGATCTTCCCGACACACGGAGGAGGATGTTGCCCTTCTGCCGATTTTGAAGTTTGATGGGTCGAATAAGGAACTAGCTGCCACAGGTTTGTTGGCCACAGACCTCCACAAAGACATTTCCAAAGAACTCAAGGACGAGGCAGGTGTTTTTGAAATGAGGGAACCAAGAAGGGAAATTTTCGCTGAACCATCGATGGACACCCATCAAGTGAGCCTGCCACCTACCAATATAGCTTCACAGTAGGTCAAGGAAGGAGTCAGTAAGGAAGCGGTTGCCCCCAAGGAAAAAAGACTAAGTAAAGCAGCCCCGTCGATTAACCCTGTGGATACTCCCTCGAGTAATCCACCACCTATCAAACCGGCTGCAGTACCATATGAGGTGGTGGTCAAGCAAGAATGGGTAGAATTGTGTGAGGAGGCTGCCTATGAAGCAGAAATATTAGCTGCAATTCAAAGAAACTATGCGACTCAAAACAGAGGTTAAAAGGCTAAGAACGCAGATGCACCGTTGAAAAAACAGGTGAAGAAATATAAGTGGCGGGGTAAGAAGCCCAAAGCCACGACGACCGAAGCAGGGACACAGGTAGATGGAGTGGAAACAACCTCTATTGCCACTCAAACAGACCCTATAGAGTATTTGTTTGAAGGCCGTGAGTTTTCTTTGACAGCTGAAGTACAAACCTAGAAATCCACCACGGTGCGATATCAGAATGAAGTGAAGAAAGCCCAAGAACGAGCATCCATAGCTATCTTCGAATATGTGGAGCGCATTGATATAATGCGATTGAGGCATGCAAATTAGCAACTCAAGGTGGAGCGATTAGAAAGGCAAGTGGCAGAGTTGAAAACTGACAAAGAGCAGATGCTCCATTTAGCACAGGAGTTGATGGCATGTTTCCCTCCCACTTCCAGTTATTCTTTATTTTTGCATGAACATTTTCTTTTCCTCTGTTTGGAAGGCATTCGGAAAGAAATTAGTCACGAGATTGAGGACGATTTTCAGTTCCTCCGAATATTGAGAGCCCATGATGTGGAAATTCAGCATTTGATGTGTGAGCTTTACATGCATGGGTATCTCCTACGTGTTGAGAGAGAATTTAATTCGGTTCCATATATGGGGGACATTCATTTAAGGGCCCTGACCTCTTACACTTTCAATCAGATAAGCTGGCAGAAGGCTTCTAATACATTAGAGTCAAATCAGGTCATGAAGCCTTTTATGGTAAGAGGAGAACTTGAGAGATCAGTGACTATGTACAATAAGCACACTACATTTTTAGAAATTATGGGAAATAAGGAACGGATGCTGAGGACACAAAAGTCGTGCATCGATCTCTGTGTCAAACAATTGGTCACGTTTCAAGCTAAGGTCCTGGATAATTGTCAGAAAAGGTGGATGGTGTCACCCACATCTGTCCAGAATAGAGAACCGTTTGGAGCACCAAATTTTGCATGAGCACTTAGGTTGGTGCCAAGATATGTGGCATGCATCCAAACATGTGGGGTCCGGTTAATGGGAATTCGATTTCAGTACCCTGTCCTTTGGTTGCCAGCAGAGCACTACACCCCAACATATAATGCACCAATTGATTTGTGGAAGGAAGTTCTTCTCTCAGAGGGGTTTAAGGTTCTAGGAACAGAAATGGCCAAGAAATACAATCTCGCCTGGCTTCTTGAAGCACACAACGTATCCAACCCAGACCTGCAGAGACGGCGATCTGCACGAGGGCGTGCAGAAGGCTAGTTGGGGGGGGATGTTGGGCACCAAATTGGCCTATCTTTTCCCTGCATTTCCACTCCTCTTTTCAACTCTTTTTGTATTCATTCGCATACATTTACTATATAAAACTATGAGGTAATTCCCCTTTTATCGTCTCTTGGGATATTTAATTAATGAAGTAGAGTCATGAGGGTTTTACCTATGCGAACCACTAAAACATGTTGTGACCACAGATTATGGAGCGCAGGTGTTGACCGCACGACATATCGCAGTAGTTCCGCGATTCATAGCAGCTGATCAACCACGAAGAAACAACATCACTGATTTGCAGCTGTTCTCAACCTGTTTTAGATCATTCCTGTTCTTGCTCTCTTAGCACTAGTGCTGTGTTGAACTGATTTATATCTTTGGGCATATAGTTGCCAGGTTTTGGGGAGAGATGTTATTCCCTTTTGTATTGTATAAAATACGGGTCATTCCTATATCAGGGGTTAGCCAAACCCTGCATTGTATTGTAACAACATTGTTCAAATTAATAAAATACAACCCTTTTTGCTAATTTATCTTGTGCTATGAGTAACACAGCCCTGATCAGAGAGCTGGGCCTGCTCTTCTGATCAGGTGTTGCGTGTTTTCTTGTTATGTGTGTATTTTCATTGCTATGTTTATTTCTTGATTGCTGTTGTAGATTCTTTAGATCACCGTGAATACCTTTTTAATTTTTGCAGTTGAGTTTCTATTTCTGTTTCAGCAATGTTTTGATTTGGTAATCATGAACCCTTGGTCGATGACAGATTGTAACCTTGCCCCTGCATATACCTTGCATGTTGCCTTGAAAAGAATATACACCCAGATTGATACATTAATGTAGGAAAAGGGGTGAATAAATTGTTCATACCTGGACTCCAACATGTTCGTCGTACACGACTCATCCGCTCGTCGCATGTTCGTCACACCCAACTCGTCTGCTCACTGACTCGTCGCACCTGGCTCGTCACTCACTGACTTGTTGCATTTAACCGAGGGCGCCTTGCCCCAACTCGTCGCATGTCACACGTACAACTCATGGGATTGACACTGGAGGTGGGGTTCTGGAACTTGTCATGGGTTCCCATTCCCAAGTACTGGATTTGGGTATGAGTGCTTCTAAGAAGAACCCATAAGAACCGAGTTCTTCTATGAAGAACCAAGTTCTCCACTAAAAAAAATTGGGTTATTTTGTTTTGATGGGTACAGAAAACCCTGATGATGGGTACTTGGAACTCCAAAATCAGGTTCTTTGGGGTTCATTTAAATTTTAATTAATTTAATGGGCTTCCCCTAATATTCCAGGTAGTTAGTTCTTCATCTTGCGAGAGGAATTGGAGTACTTATGCCTTTATCATTCAGTCAAGAGAAATAGGTTGGGCTCAAAGAATGAAGAGAACTTAGTGTACATTCATAGCACACTTCGTCTCATATCTCGAAAAGACCCTAGGTACAAGGAGGGTCCTTTCAAGAGATGGACCAATACACAGATGATGCCATGTGTGTGGATGAGGAGATACAACCAGATGGCCTTATTGAGCTACCTCCAGTTGCTATGGATGAGCAGGAGTCTCAAGATGAGAGTGGTTCCTACCTGGAGAGCATGCTAACTGAAGATCTGAGTGATGTTGATGACATGGCTTGAGAAAGCCATTGTTCACTATTAACTATTTTTATTTTACTATTTTAAAATTTCCTAGTTCTTGTTTGGAGATGCCTTAAGGTAAATTTTGAAAGTAGTATGACAATGGACATATACCATGATTCTTATTAATATGTAAACTCCAATTTGCACTTGATATCAAACTAGAAATTTTGAAATTTCATTGTGAATGTTGAATGTTAAATGATGTGCATGTTTAAAAATATAAAGTTTAAATCATAGATATTTTAGTTTTCTGGTTTAAAGTTGAAAAATATACAAATTTATAATATATTAATAATTTATAATATATAATATTTATATATTATATAATAATAAATATATAATATATATACCTGACGAACCCACGCAACTTGTTTCAAAAATGACGTACCTGTCTCCGTCCCATCCATGAACCCACGTTTCCTAGCAACATAGAATATAATTGTAATAATATAATACCATGTAAATTAATTTATAACAATCTTCAATAAATAGGTTGAAATTTTCAACAATATATGGGTTGTATATATTTTACATTAGACAAATATATGATATTTTTTTTTTTTTTTTTTAATTTTATTATTATTATTATCTATTTTCATCTTAATCTATTTAAAAATTGATATATCCTTGATTAGTTATGCCAAAGGTATTTTTTAAGGGGAATTTCACTCAAAGTACTTTTGTCCGAACATAGTATATGAACTACATTCATTTGTCCCTGACATATCAACACGTGCCATGTGTGTCCATCTAGAAACTTCTCTTCCTCTCTAGGTGTCAGTTATCATCTATATTGGATAACAACTTCCATGCTTGGGCTAGGAATTCTGGGTGAAAGTCGTGACTCGTGTTGTGAGAGGATGTGAACCGAACCATATGTTACGAGAAGATGTGAACCAAACACTGCATCCTTTAAAACTCTGACAAACCTTGATATCACCAATAAATGGATATTTAAACTTTAAAATTGACAAACATGAACCAATTTAAAGGTGTCTCAGACTTTATTGATGAATAATTTTTCTTCCACATAGATTGTTAATAAAGGTTTCAACAAAATTGGCTTCTGCAAAGGTGATAGTTTAACAATGGCCGTGAAACGAGGTTTCAGGCATCGATTGGAACCCCATCTTGGATGCAGCCTTGATGGGCGACCTTCCCCGTGAATAGTGCCATTTTTCAGAGTTTATGGCATAATTTATGGGTGAGAATCTTACATAAAAGTATAGATGATTTTATATTTTAGATGGTTGTGCATGTTGTGACAGGAGTACACAAGACAATCATTATATAATAAGACCTAAACCAATCATATTGTAGATGAATAAATTTAATTATTAATAAAAAATAATAAAATTCAATCTATAATGTTAAATTGTGGAGAAATTATAATTTTTTTTGGTAAAAAAACAAAGTAATATCGGGTCAAAATAAAAATTGAATGCATAATATCATGTTTGTGGCAGGAGGTATTATACTATTAGTATTATAGTGAGAGAAGATATTACAATTTCAATGTAAGGTTTTGCATCTCAAATCAATGATTGAATTTGAATTAACAAAGATTTGATGTAAATAATACCTTTCAAACCATCACTATCTCACTAGAACAAACACATCCATTAATACTTTATGGAAGTAAGGTTTTCTCAAGAATTCAAGCAAACATAATCATTTGGTTGAGGTAATTGTAAGAGACCTACCCTAGGGTCTGCTAACAGATCTAATTTCTTCTAAAATTAAATGCAATAAGAGGCGATAGCTTACTTACTTACAAGGTTTGTAAACAAATAAAATTTTATCATTTACATTCTCATCATCATAACTTAAGGTGAATATTTCATTCTAATAAAATTTACATGAGTAATCCATGGAGAAATACTTGTATCAGTGGCTGATGGAGATGCCTTTGTCCTACTGCTCCTATTGAACGCTCGTCTTGACGGACCCAGCTGGATTTACCTCCCAGCCAACTAGGAAATAATCCCTAGCCCAGGAAACCTCCACAGGTTCCCCAACCCTCTGAGCCCAAGTCCAAACAGATGTAGTGTGTGTGTCCAAGATGAATGATCCAGACCAATATAACAATATTTCCCTCCTCTCGACAACTCAAGAAACCTCCATAGGTTCCTAAGGTTTCCCAAAAACACAATAAGTCCTCAAATCACAATCAACCCCATAATCATAAGCAAGACCCCCCCCCAACCTCACATTCTCCCTTGCCCCTACCATTTTTATACCCTCCCTCTCTTCTCCATCTCAACCATTTCTCATTAATGTCATTAACTTCTCATCCATCCTTACAGTTGACTTTTCTTCTCCCAAGTAAAGCTGGAAGTACATTTGGAAATGTGACATGAATATAAAATTGGGAAATTAATGGGAGAGGACCATGTCTCCTCCCAAGTAAATCTGAAAGTACATTTGGGAATGTGAGATGAATATTTATATTGATAATTAAATGGAGAGGACTATGTCTTCTCCCAAGTAAATGTGAGGGTACATTGGGGAATGTGAGATGTAATTACATGAAGAGGACAATGTCTTCTCCATAGTAAATGTGAGGGTACATTGGGGAATGTGAAATGAATATATATATTGATAATGAGTTGGAGAGGACCATGTCTTCTCCCAAGTAAATGTGAGGGTACATTGGGGAATGTGAGATGTAATTAAATGGAGAGGACCATGTTTTCTCCCTAGTAAATGTGAGGGTACATTAGGGAATGTGAGATGAATGCATATATTATTTGAAATAATGGAAGGAGACCATATCCTACCTAAGATTCAATTTGAGAAGGTAAGTTGGGAATTTGAATAATGGAAATCATGAATTTTATATTAGACCAATATTTTTCAATATTTTCAGATAATGTAAACATTAACCTTGAACCTTATCCTGCAAATTAACATTAACATTAGCATTAACATCCTGTCAACCCCCATTATTCATGGAAAATGGACTAACCACGTGATTATAATGTATAAGACTCTAGAGGAGTCTATATGGTAAATCTAGTTAAGAGTTGATGTAGTCAAAATTAACCACTATGAGAAAGAGGCATTCCATTCTTTCGAGAGAATTTTGTTCTATCGCTGAGCAAAGATAGCCATGAGAGATAGGAGGTAGAGCACATAGAGAGGATCTTTGCACTGTAGTATCCCACAGGCCACAAACATTACTTCTTTGTACCTGCATCCATATTTCCAAACAAAGAAAGAGAGCGAAGTGACCTCACCTTCCAGCTGGGTTTTCTCCCGAAAGGGTTTCCCAGTGAGCATATCATGTGTCTTGTGTGTGCTTATTTTTTCATTCTCTACTTTTCTGCATAATTTCCATTCGCATGTATGCACTAATTACAGTTTAATCTACTAATCTTAAAGTTTAATAAAACTATAATATTGTAGAATCTCAGATTTTTAATATAATATTATCAAATTTGTTGTGACGAACTGTCCATTGGAATATCCACAACAGTTTACAGATCACTAAGTAATGAAGGATTAGTAAGGGCACAATAGAATATATGAGGAGTATTGTAGGTGTGTAAATATTCACAAGTTTGACATAGCACTAAAGGCTTGAAATAAGAACATACTCTTTTGAAAGAGTAAAGTATATAATGTACAAGTTCAATGAACACATAATAAATATAGATTCACTAGTATTGACATTAGACCAACGCCATAGAGTAGATGCATGCAAAATATTCCAAGTAAAGATACAAATTTACAAAACAACTTGGAAAGTAAACCAAAAACCAAAATATAGATGCTTTCAAAGATATTGTTGGCAAGTAACAATTTTAGAAATTGCAAAAAAGGAAACAAGTGTTCATCAACTTATAAGGAATATTTGAATGAAAAATAGGATGCTTGCGAATCAATGAGATCTATCCAAGTTAAAATCCCAATTCCAAATATGAACCATAAAACCAAACTTAGATGGTACTACCTTGAAATGTACCTTCTTTGTGATGTGTGATGAGATTATCTTGGTTAATTTAATTAGTCCTAATCTGAAACAAATTTCAAAGAACTATGTTCCTTGGACCTCACCCTCACATGGGCCCTAATCTTAGAGTGAGGAGTCAATATGGGTGGAGGGTTCCTATTGTCTACTTCAACCAACTTATGTTGGAGGTATTTTTTAGTTAATACAATGATGGATTAGCTACGCAAAAAAATGCTTTGTAATTACAATTAAAAGCGAAACTAACTAATGAAGTTACAAGATGAATGTAAAAGGAAAGTTAAAATATAATATGCAAAAGAGAAATGATTTGTAATGAATAAATAATAAGACAATGGAAATGTCTCATGAAATTACTCAAGGTCACTTATCACGTTAGATTGAAAATTATGTGAAGTGAAATGATAGTTAAAGAGGTTAGGAGTGCATATTAAGTAAAGTTCATATAAGTAAAACTAGTGAAGGAAAATGATTTTCCATCTAAATCACTTAAGCAAACTAAAGAGATGAAACCAATAACCACTCAAGCAAGCATGCAAGGACACCTTCCCCAATTGGGAAAAAGGAATGCCAAGGGGAGAAATCTCCAAGCTCCAGGATCCCTCTCATAAAATGAGGGATGAAAAATGGAGTTGGAGAAAGGCTTACAATGAAATCTTGTGGAAGGATAAAATGCTTTATCCAAGTGCCTAATGAATTACAATGAGAAATTTACAATTAGTAACCTCTTTTAAGAGCGACCAAATGAGTTAGAAAATTAATTACAACTAGGAAAAAATTTCAAGGAAATATTAGGTAATTCCAAGAGTTAAATTCCTCCAATGAAAATGTGAGTGAACCCTCTTCAAGAGGGATTACAAATATGTCCAAAAAGGAGCTAGAATATTTCACCTTAAAATTCACCCAAAGGGACATCGAAAGTCTACCCAAAAATCACAAAAATATCAGTACTTAAATGAGGCAATGTTTTCCCATTGTCTGCAAGGAAAATCTGTGTTTTAGGAGGAAAAAATCTTCCCAAGGAGGTTGGAATTCAAGTTAGTTTTCAGGAGCCAATAAGGGATGCTTCAAAAGTGGTTTCCAAGGATATCAACATGCCCTTTTCTACTCTTTGTTTTTTCCTTAAAGGAGGCTCAAAATATACCCAATGGGCAACCTCAACCTCTTCCACAAGAACACTGACAAAAATATGAATTAGTTACCTTAAACGATGTCATGCATGAAACAATAAGAACCTAGAATGACTTAAGAAATTCTACAGTAAGAGGGAATTAAATTTTAAGCAAATTAGAAAATATTTTAATTCGATCAAAATGAACAAACAAGCTTGTTCCTCTTAGATAAAAATGACCACTTTTGAGACAATGGCCTAGTCCTAGGCCTATTTGCTTTGATATTAAATAATAAATTCAAGAAAGTAACCAAGAGATAATTTCAAGTTTATGGGATCGAAAGAAGCAAATATTGAAAGGCTCAAAAGCCCTCTTTTGAGATGATCCTTTTTGGAGAACTTAGAAGGCCTTTTTCAACATTGGGTTAGGGTCCCTTAGCCTTCCCAGAGGTGGATGGTTCAACCAATAATTTCACAACCTTCGAGTGTGCGAGGTCACTTGTAACACTTCAACACAAAATACTTGCAAGACAAAGTATTAGTGATTCATAGAGAAGTTTCTCATATAATGGCAAATATTATCTTATTGTTCAACCAAGAACATATAAGCCTAAGCCAAGCCTAGGATATGAGAAATTATCCAAGAGGATATCCAAATAATTGGATTCTTCTCCCCTAGACAAAAGTTCCTCTGTGGGCTAGGCTACCAAAATAATTAATTTTGTAAGTAAACATAGATTATGAAGACAAAAGAATATAAACCATTGAAACAAGACAAATGTTACCTCACATGACTAGGCATGAGCCAACATACCAAGAGATTAGACCTCCAAAGTCTTGTCTTTATTGATCAAATGAAGAGTGTACATAGGAACAACATTTCACCAATCATCAAGCTTCAAACCATGTTAAACAATGATCCCATGGGTTACATTTATAAGAATTTGGGAGAAAATCTCAATGACAAGAGAAGAACAAGTGGAAAAATGAGTGGAAATCCCAAGGAGGTCAAGCTATCCAAGTGGTTGTAGTAACTAGTGAAGTGGCAGCATAAAATCCTCCTCAAGCCCTCCACTTATCTTCTCTAATTGCTGTGTAAGTTGCGTGTTGAGTTAAGGTGTGAGATGGAGTGGTGTGGAAGGGAGTCACACTCCCACAAAATATGAACTAAAGTTCCTATGATCCGCCATCACAAATCAACCATAAACTAACCTCTGTGTGGACTGTTGTAGGTTGCTAGTTGACTGCATAGATTTCTTTTGATTGAATATGAGTGCTAAGTACTATATTTTAACTAGTTGTTGGTGCTAACGTGTGAGTTGAGTGGGGGATAAGCTCTGAAACTAGTGGTAGTGTTTTCCCCCACTAAAAATCTGTCAAAAGATACATAAACTGTGATGTGTATTACTTTTGGAGTGCGCATGATAAGGTGGGGACAAGCCCTATCTTATGTGGTAGATTCCCCCCCCCCCCACTAAATTCATAGTAAATCACCACCTAAAATCCCTCTTCAAACTAATAACTTACAACTTCATTCTAGTAGGAAACTCGACTTATTGAGTTGGCATTTCATGGGCCCCTACCTGGCTATCAACATGGCCTCATTTAAGCACTCAAGCTTGGTGATGACTCGGATTCCCAATCAACCTATGAACTGCCCTTTTGACTTTAGTTTGAATACCACATCATTTTCCTTGTCCTTTTGTCTTGGAAAATATAATAAATGTGTCAATATTTAAAAAAATTTAAATTATTTTTCCACTTAATACCACTAACCTAGGAAAAGCAGGTTTTGAGGAGGTATTATTGATTTTTTTTTTTCGATCAATGTAGACCTTAGAAGAATGGTGGGATGGAAAGCATGATTTTCAAGTACCTATATTCCCTCAATATCTCTTAGGCTCACTTATTTACAATTTTATATTGAAATTAATTAAAAATCCCATTCCGTGGAAATTTTTAATAACTAAAAAATCCTATAAAAGCTTAGTCAAATTATGTGATGCTTTACATATGTCCTAGTATGGTAATATACATCAACTCTAGGCATTAGGATGGACCCAAGTCTCCATCAACAAGCCACACTCTAGAATTGGAGGTGTGGGAGTGAAGAAGCTTAGCTATTTATTCATTGCTGAAAAGTAAGAATAATTAGCTAAGTGAAAAAAAACACTCTAGAGTGTACTCAGTTGATGATTGAGTCTGAAGTTTCCTAACCCTGTTACAACAATTCATCATACTAGCAACATTTAATACAATTCCTTGTAAGGTTGTGGAATTGGAGAGAGAAAGGTAGAGAGAGAAAGGGTCAACAATTTCCTGTTGACTTCTAGACTTCTAGAAAAAAATGACGAGTTCCCCGTACATTGGGTAATGGGGTCTTCACATTATGCTCGATATAACCTAGCAAATAACAGACCCCACCTTGTAAAGGTAGTTGATGGGATCTCTCATGTAATTGGTCACCACCATACCATATATATCCTATGCAATAAACTCATTCAACGAGTTCATAGTGGAACTGAAGAGAGTGCATTGGACGTCAACTAAACATGTGTTGAGATATTTGCACGACACTATCGATTATGGGATCAGGTATGATTGAGGTGATAATGTCAGGTTTGTTGGATATATTGATGCAAACTGAGAAGGTAATGTAATGGATTAGAAAAGCACTTCAAGGTGTTTCTTTAGCATGAGATCAAGAGTTGTTTGTTGGTACAATAGGAAGTAGAGGTCCATGGAACTAAGTTCTGAAGAGGAAAATTACATAACAATGAGCATGGATATGTGCAAGACTATATGGGTTTGGAAGTTTCTAGTACCCTTGTTGGGCTTAAAGATATTTGAGACAACAATGATACACTGTGACAATCAGAGTTGCACTAGGTTGTCAAAGAATCCAGTGTTTCACAACAGGTCCAAGCATATAGACATCAGATACCACTTCATGAGGGAATGTTGTTATCGGGAAATCTAGTGTCCATTCAAAGCTGCTAGTCCCACTAAGACGGGTAGCTATCTTAGAAAACACAAACTAAAGTTACTTATGTTTTCCTTTATGAGAAGTAGATGAGAGAGAAGAAGAGAGTACCAATTGTTTGGTCAATTTAGTGTGATCTAAATTGCTATTTAAAATGTCAACCCGGGGTTCGTAAACTGACAAAGTGAAGTGTACTATATGTACTAGATAACCATTTCCTTAGTCTTTTGTCGTTTTGAGCTTTTTAGTTTGTTTTTGGATTTATTTTTCCCTAATGTGTGATGGTGAGGATGAAAGTGAAGTATGGAGTGTAGACGGTGTTGGTTTCTAAATTTGAAAGTGCTTAAAAGAAAGCTTTAAAATAACTAAAATGAAATCAATTCTTAAGAGGAAATAAATGCATCAAATAGTGAACTAATGACAATGGCCCAGTATCCTTGCTGCCGAAATGAAAAGAAAGTAAAAACTAAAAACAACTCAAACTTAAAGCAAAGCAACTAATTCACACTACTTAAACTCTT
>APFE031587607.1:65722-91010 GCA_000404065.3 Pinus taeda | reverse complement strand
TAAGCAAGGCTTTTATTTTCTTTCTCGATTCTTTCTCTACCAAGGATTTAAACTCACAAAACCTCAAGAAGGTCTGATCCTTCTTTTGCATAAAGTAGATCTAGCATCTACAAGAAAAATCATCATTAAAAATAACATAGTACCTTTGTTTAGCGGTGGAGGCTGTAGAGAAGGGTCCACAAACATCTGAGTGAACTCGCTCCAGGATTGCTCCAGATCTACTATCTCGATCCGGAAAGGAAGATTTCGCATACTCACCCAAGGTACAACCTTTGCATGTATTCATCTGCTCCAATTTTCCCTTGGGAAGTCCAGTAGAAATTTACTGCATGATCTACAGGGCTCCATGGTGCAAGTGGCTCAATCTTCTATGTCATAGATTGCCAACATCTTGGCTCTACATCATCCCAGCTTTGGAACTCAATGCAGCACAATTTTCTACCTCCAGCTTGTAGAGATTCTTTACTCGAATCCCAATTCGTTTGGTCTGTCCAGTGCCGATATGCCTCATGAATACCTTTCCTTTACTAAAGACTACATCATAGCCTTTATTTTCTAGCATAGCAACGGACACAAGATTCTTCTTCAGACTTGGTACATACTTTACATCAGTCAGGGTGAGGGGAGCTCCATGCTCCCTATGAAACACAACCGTACCTTCACCTGAAGCACGATACTTTCCATCATCGCCCATCTCAATCCACATCTGGAGATCCTTCTCCTCCAAGGTACTGAAAAGATTTTTGTCACCTGACATGTGGAATGAAGATCTACTGTCTAGGTACCACACACATCCCACCATGGAAGAAACCATGCATGTGATAAGAGAGAAATCCAACTCAAACTGTGAGGCCAGTGCCTCACCATCAGATCCCTTCGAGGATTTCTTCTATGGGAAATTTGTAGCATAATGGCCCACTTCATGACAATGAAAGCATCACACTTTCGATTTGTCAAACTTCTTCCCACCATGGGAATAAATGGATTTGGAATGGGACGCCTTCCCTTTCCCCTTCCTCACCTTACTCGCTAAGGCTAGATTTTCCTCATCATCTTGCTTTGATGAGGATCCATCTCTGGTGCTTCTTCTTATCTCCTCTTGCATTAGATCTGACCAAAGTCGTTCTCAATTTGGAAATTTTTCTCTTCCATTAACCAAGTCTTGGTAGCTATTCCAACTCTTAGGAAGACCAAGGAGTGCAAGACTCACCATGTCATCATCAGCTGTCATGATCCCTACACTTCCAAGCTCATCCCTGTAGGTGGTGAGCTTGTTCATATATTTAGAGATCATGTCGCCCTTTTCACACTTGATTTTCTAAAGCTTATCCTTCAGCGCCAACTTTCTCTAATTGCTGATGTTCTGATATAGATATTTCAATGTTTTCCACATCGAAAATGGTGTCTCCTTCCCATGGAGACTCGAGACTATATGGTCTCGAACTCCTTCGAGAAGGATTCTCCTTGCTCTAGCCACACATTTCTTCCATTTCACCAATTGTGTAGCATCAGTTGGCTTGGGGACTTCTCGATCAATGAAGTCCTTTAGACCATTATCCTCTAATACTGCTTCCATGCGATCCTTCTAGGCTATATAATTCGAGCTACCATCAAGGGCATAATCGAGTCTGAAACTGTTGAAAGCCATTGGTGAAAATGAGATGTCATAAGAACTCGATTTCTATATTTAGGAATCTCAAACTTCGAACTTCTCCCTTCTTGTATACTGTTCTTCTCCTTTAATCACCTTTGATTTGATACCATGTAGAAATTTCACCGTAGATCAACAGATTATGCAATATACTAAAGCAAAATACAATATCTACTTCTACAACAAACTTTGCGGAAGCATAATCGAATTGAGCAAGATCAAATAGAACACATATAACTAAGAAAGAGAAATCAGTCACACATGAACACAGAAGAATAACCTGGGGAAAGCCTCAGCCTGAAACCCCAATCTATGTATTATCATACAAGTGGAAATATGTTCAGTATTACAAAAAGAATCAACTCTCAAGCTATCCTGCTCTCTCTGCAATCAAAACAATACAACTCACAGACTGAGTAGACACAAGATATGCCTTTCCTTAGCCCTCCAAGCCTCCTATTTTCTTGTGCAGTTTTTCTTGGGTTCCAATGATGCCACCTATGTGATTGGCCTCATCAAAAACTCACTAAACTGAAGAAGTAATTACGCAATCTCCAAGGAATGAATTCCTTCTGTATGCAAGAGATATTCACAATGGAATATTACTGCAACTGATAGTACACTTTTCCTCCATCTAATCTCAACTAGGTCTCTATCTGAACTGACATGCATGAGTTATTTATGAGAGAATATTCAGTTATCTGAAGTGCAGCAGCTACATGCATGCATGCATTAACTAACTGAATTCACAATGAATTCAACAAACTGTTTGAACTAATCTAACTAGACTTGACTCAGTTAACTGAGCAACTAAATTATGACCAATATTACAACTCATCCTTATTCTTTAAACGATGATAAATTCCTCAATCAATGATAAACTGTTCACATTCCCCACATAGACTTCATGTTTGATTTCTACAACTAATTAACTCAAGATGAATTAATTAATTATTTTACAAACAACTACTAAGATCAAATTCGAATTTTTACTTCTCTATTTTAGTTCAGGGACTAACTAAAATAGGAAGGTATCCTGAAATGCTATTTATAGCAGTGCTAAATTTAGCATTTCTTGTTGCTATTTTCAACACAGAGCAATAGGTCGATGATCCAATGGCTATGGTAGTTTATATTTGGTTGATGTCCACCTATCCAATCCAATGATGCCTCATCAACAATGTTATGGATGATGCCCACTTGTCAACCCTTTAATACATTCTCAACTTTTCATAGTGATGCATTGCACATATTACAATTCATAGTGATACATTGCATGTGTTATATTGTTATATTTAGATGTTTTCATAACAATAATCCATATATATAACACAATGATTTGATCCATTTGAAAAGAAACAAAAATAGAGTCTCGTGGAACGAAGTAGAATTATTGAGATACTAAAGGCTGGGAAATAGAACCAATTGGTATTTGCATAGCCTGAGTTCAAATTACTCCAATCTGATTGATTTTTCAGTGCATTGCTTCACTGGTATATGCTTTAATGAAAGTGTAAAACTTCCATCTAATTTAGATGGAAACTATGTGCCATTGAAAATGCCACAACCAACACTGAAAATTACACAACCAATAGTTACATATTTTGAATAATGTATTTTTCCGTTCATATTATTTTATGTTAGGTTGAATTGATATCTGTTGCATTGTATTTCTTCTATGGTTTAAGGATACCTAAAAATATTAAATATCATGTATAAATTTTGGAGACCCCTCACTGAGAAGCAAGTGGGCCCATTTCACCCAACAATTTTTTAATTGCAAAATAACAGTTTAGGCTCTCATTATGTATTTATTTTAAATGAACTTCCCTTTCTCAATAGGGATTTTCGCCATTGTCATGGCTCTTGTTTTAATAACGCCTTAGAAACTTCTGTAGTATGGTAAAGATACATCGATGAATTAAACATGCGCTAACCCTATGCTAAGTTGAAAGTTCTACATTTGATGACCTTTTAGTTTTCGCCACACACACACACACATTTCCGATGACTTTTTAGACTAGTTTTAGGTTGGTGGGGATGGGTATCCATGTTGAATTAGATTTATGAAATGATTTCTTTCGATGATGGGAGATAGAAATAATGTAATGTTGAAATAATGTTTAAATTGCTCTTAGATTTTTTTTCCTTTTTACATTTACATATACATACATATAAATATGAGATTATTATGATTTTTATGTAAGAATAACACAAATTAATGATTAAATTATGATTAAAGATAATGTTTCGATTTAAGTATGGAGTTAATGTTATATGTTATTTGTAAATATATGATTTTATTAAATGTGGTTTTAGCCATGATCATAAGGGATATTGAGTTACTTCTTAGGGTATGACCTTAAACTTTAATTGGTTTATCTGGTTGGCTAAGAACCTATCTTCTTTAAAAGTACAAAAATAGGTTATATGACCAGACATCCAACAAGAACATAATCCACCCTCCTACAAAATCCTAACAAATTATTATAAGTTATCTAATTTAATTACTCAATCTTATGTTGAAATATTGAAATTATGTTAATAAAAATTAAACCAATATCTTACCCACTTTAAAAAAATAAATAAAAACTAAATAAACTGAAATAAAGAAACAATACCTATAAAATAAAAATAAAAACTAAATATCCCTCATGGCGATGACCGCAAGTGTATTAAAGGAGAGTTTACCCATTGCAGTTAGACGAGATAGGGGTAGTGACAAGGAGGGGGGGGGGACATCAACCTCCATGCACCCTCTACATGCACTCATCGATAGATGGGATGAAGTTTAGCCATCCGATCAACACTGGAGTTTTGGATTAGCATATGGTTAGTAATGACTATTAGTACCTAGTTGATGTCGCTCTGTAGTAGGCTCATGCAAATTGAATTCACAACACATAACGTTTTCAGGATGGCGACTGTCATTGAAAGCTTTGCATTTCACAAAATTAACAATGATACACTAACTCCAAGCTAGGGAATGTTTTTAGATTCGACATGAGTGGTAATTGGAGCTAGGCTTGACACTTACTAGGCAGTGTGGGTTATTGTTATACAAGTTTCTATTTTTCATTTTGGGAAGGGAACATACCCTTCAAACCTAGTACTTTTCTTGTTTCTTTCCCCAAGCTTGTCCTATAGAATACCATTGCAAACTCTTGGCAATTGGTTGGGTTTCACTCCATTAATTTCACCAGTGTCACTTTCTACACATGGAAGGATTGTCATGTTAAACATTGTTGTATTCTCAACCTCACAAGACATTCCCTCACAATCAATTGTACACATTTTGTCTCTCCATAACACATCTGTGACCTCAAGATGAGTTCATACCCAAGTGAAGTAGCTTCCCACTCCTCTCGTTTTTCACTCCCCTGTGGAGATTTCCTATCTTGTTGTGTGCTCATCCTTTGTTTGGAATTATTGCTCCATCGCGAAGACCCACCTTAGCTAAACATACCCTGCCAGAGAGCACACTCTCGATGAGGCTTGAGAGGTTGTGACGGGATTAGCAATGCACATGCATGAGCCAGAGCAAAGGCAATAGAAAATCGGTATCAAGTGCAAATTGTTATGGCAATCCAACAAGAAATTGACAACATTGAACAAGAGGCGGTTGAGGAGCGATAAGACATCTTTGATATGGACTTGCTCAACTCTATATCTAGTTGGATGCTAGCCTCGAGTTTAGAAAGAGGGAGGCCCAATCAATACTAGCTCACGGTAGAGATATATTAGTTATGCCTCCCTCTTTCTGAACCCATGGCCGATATCTAGCTAGATATAGAGTTGAGCACGTCCATATAAGAGATGTCAGAGATGTTGGGCAAGGTCCTATTTGATAGAAACACAAACTGCAATGAACTTCTACTACAAATGAGGGAAGAACATCTGCTAATGAGATCATCGACCAACACTTGCAAAGAATCGAACTCGTCTTCCCACAAGATGAGACCAACCTCCTCCAATAGAATTAACTACTTTGATACATAAGCATGAATAATCCATATCTACTTTCTCTTACAAGTTTACTAATTGATATTAGATATTTTGTTTTACTATAACTTGAAAGCTTATGGTTTATGTCAACTTTTCTACTTATATATCAAGTCTTGAAACCCAAATTTTAATTATTTTATTTTATAAAACATATTATGCATCTTTTATTTATTTTAATACATTGTAACTCAAAACTAAAATTTAACCTTCAATCTAAACAAACCAAAGCGATCCTTCCCAACAATATACAATGTAATTACAACTTGAATTAAATATTAAAAAAACTGAATAAACTAAAATGAGAAAGCAACACCTAGAAAAGGAAATGTATTTTTTTATTCTATGGAATAACCCAAAAAAATAACTTTTGCAGTGAAAAAACTAACTAAAATAGTCACCATGATCACATTTCTTCGATGTAAAGCCCCTTTATAATATAATGGAATCATATGTTAAATTCATTTACGGAAAAGTTCACATTTCCAAAAATATGTTTAATTTGATTTTATTTTCAAATATATGGGATTTTTATTATTAATAGTCACTCTTTGAGAATCTATATATGTTGGAAAATCCCTAGTAAATAGCCAACAAAGCAACACGAACCTCGCAACTTCTGGAAAGTATGTGTGAGACCCATGATAATTTTGGATATCAAGACATTTATTTGACATTTATGTAAAAAACGAAAATCACTCGCGGATTTTCTTTTTAATGGCGAGAAGCGCGGTTGGTGGGACTTTTTTTTAAGACAGAAGGTGTAATTTTCTAATATTTTAATGATTTTTGTATAAAGGTGGAAATTTTTTATCATAATTCAGTTGTTAAATTAGGAGGACAACCATCTCTAGTTGCTAACACTGAATGCATGCTGATTCATTATTTTTATTCAAGGAAAACCATGCCACCTTGAATAACCCGCTGGTGGTCCGTAAAGGGGCAGGCGAACCTGCTGGTGGTGTGTAAAGGGGCAGGGTTTCGTTCCTGCTAGCCGCTGGTGGTGCGTAAAGGGGTAGGGTTTCATTCCTGCAAGATGCCTCTGGGTCTTGGGCCTTAATCTGTTTCTAGGCCTTAACCTGTTTCCTTACATCTGTTAATGCCTTTGGGTCTTGGGTGGTTAACATGTTTCCTTGCCTCTGGGTCTTAGGCCTTAACCTATTTCCTTACGTTCGTTAATGCCTCTGGGTCTTAGGCCTTAACCTATTTCCTTACGTTCGTTAATGCCTCTGGGTCTTAGGCCTTAACCTGTTTCCTTACGTCCCTTAATGCCTCTAGGTCCTGGGCCTTTAACCTATTTCCTTACGTCGGAGGAAAACGAGCTCTTAGCCAAGCAAAAACAATTTTAGGGCATACTCTAGGCTCCTAACATTTCAATGATATATTGGTTTATTATATATGTAGTTTTAATTTTTAAATTATATGATTTTTTATTTATATAATTTATTTAGGTGATTAATTTGATTTAGTTAGCTTTAAATATTCGTCTAATTGGTTGAGTTTTTATTGTTAAAGCATTTTGCTAATAAAAAATCATAATTTTTTTTTGGTTATACTTTGCTAATAAGCCAAAAAGTAACCCCTTAGACATAACATAGATCTTCAGTGTTCATAAACCATACATAATTAAAGAAAAAAAAAATTAATTTAATTTAACCACGTGTAATTAAAAAAATGATTTGATATAATAAATTATAATATTTGTTTAAATATAATTTCTATGATGGTGATGATGGTGGTTAAACCTCCACTGAGGTCAAACTTTGGTTTATTGGACCTAAAAAAAATATATTATTTAGTTTGATTTAAGATTTTATCCTATACTCAAAAAACTTAGAAAAAAATCTCTCAAAAATAATATTGTTAAATTTTTATGACTATAAATTAAATTATATTTTAAATTTTATTAAAATAAAATATTTAATAAAATCTTTATATATATTCCTCCATAAAATATAATTTACCATTTCTCCATAAAAATATAATTTACCATTACACCTAAAATATGAAACATCTAATTCAAAGAATGACGAAATGGAAATCGTGAGATTGAACAGAACGGCTAGTTTGATTTATATGCTATCATCTTAATATTATATATTTTATATATATTTTTTAAATTTATTTATTTATTATCATTTTTATGATATTTTTTTAGTTAATTTAAATTAATAATTTAATAGAATTTTTAAAAAATTTAATTTAAGTTGTTTAATTTATAGAATTTGATAGGGTGTTGAATTTATTTGTGTATTTAAAATGTATTTTAAACAACACAAAAATCAAATTTTTGCTTGAAATTGTATCTCTAGATTCTCCTGAAAAAAATTATTTCGTTTATAAATTAAACAATGTCATTTAAAATTATTAAAAATAAATATGGTTTTATTATTTTAAAAAATTAATGTTAAAATAATTAATAAAAATGGAATTGCAAATAAGGTTTATCTTATAAATTGATACTTATATTAGAAAATGGCTTATTTGATTATATTTTCATGGATAAGCATACTTTATAATAAGGAATGATGTGATAATGATAATATAGACCGGTGTAAATGCCATTTATGTATGGAGATATTTAATTATATTTAAGAGGTGAAAGTAGGTAAGTGTTTCGTTATTAATGTCATTGTAATTTTTTGTTTGTTTGTTTGTTTATTTTTCATTTAAATTATATAGAGAGGGTAGATGTCTTTGCATCCAGCCACCTAAGTTCTTTCCTACTTGTAGGAATAAGTCATCAAGAGAGGCTAGGATCACAAAATGTTGAGATAGTTTCTTGATATTTGAATTATTGATGGAGAAAAATCTCAAACTTTAGCAATAGTTAATGGTGGGTGGATATTTAGCTCAGCAACATTTCTTGTGTATCAAATAGTCAAATCCTGACATTGCTTCGCACTAGATCCTCAGTCACCAATCCCAACAATGTCATAAGGAATCTTATCGAGTCTCGGAGATAACCTAGTGGACTCAACTTTCAGTGCCCTTGTTCATGGATGGGGGATAACCCAGCCGACTCAACTTTCAGTGCCCTTGTTCATGGATGGGGGATAACCCAGTGGACTCAACTTTCAGTGTCCTTGTTCATGGATGGGGGAAGAAGACAAAATGAGCTCAGTCCACCTCAAGAATTGTGAGGGAAGCTAATAATGAGCATATAATGGAGGTCCCCTCAAAAAACTTATGTGTTAGAACCCTTATTCTTGTTGATAGAGGCTTGAAGGGAAGTTCATAGGTATGTGGCCATCTCCAAAAAATATTGAAGATTAGATAGATAAAACATGGGCTAGGTTTGTCTCTATTCCCATAGATTTTTATGCCAGTAGTATAGGATATTTCATTTTCCTTTTCAGCTCCAAAGAAGACAAGGAATTCATATTCAGACATGGTCCATATTTTATGGGCCTAAGAGGCCTTTAGTTACATAAATGGACCCTTTATTTTGACCTAGAAGAAGACATCCCATCAATTGCTCCTATCTGGGTCCGCCTTCCTTGTCTTCCTCTTCCTTGTTGGGAGGATGATAGTCTCATCTCCAAAGGAAATTCTCTTGGAAAATTCTTGGACAATTCTTAGCCCAAGCGTAAGCAATGTGCTTGTGCCTGAATCTATGTATAAGTTGATCTAGAAAAGGGTCCACTAGAGAAAATAATTCTTAAAAATAGAGACTGGATTCTTGAGTAGATTATGGATTATGAACAAATACCTTATAAATGCAAACTTTATCACGAATATGGACATTTTTCTAAGGATTGCAAGTCTAAATTGTCTTTTGCAGGGGAGTCTCAACCTTTAGGAGATTGGCAAGCCCCTAAGAAAATAGCTGTAAGGTGTGTCAAACATGGCTCTTCGTTCAGGAAAGAGTTTATGGTTGCTCCTTCATCTAACTCTTTTGAACCTTTGTCTATCCTACCTAAGCCTAGAATCCCCGAGGTATATTTTGTATTCCCTGAACCTGATGACCCTCTTGTTGATTTAGCCAACCTTCATCTATCTCTTGTCATACCTTCCTCTCCATTAAAAAGGAGAAAACCTTACGTGGACTAAGTAGCCCCACCACTCTTTGTGACCCTGCCAGCACCTCTATCATTGACTGTGCTTCTCCTACCCACACTCAAGTTCTCTCCCTCCAACCTTCATAGCCTCTTCTCAAGGACTTTGAGAAGCTCTCTCCTTTTGAAACCCTTAATAAATAAGGGTCTCCTATTCCTCATTCCAATAGGGGAAACAACCCTTCCTGCAAGAAGAAGAAATTAGACTCCTAGGATGATGGAGAAGATTTAGGACAAATTGAAAAGGACACAAAAAAATGGGAAGAAAAGCTAACAAGGAGAAACAATATGAAGCTAGTGCCATGGAGAAAATATTAGGAAAACATTAGAATAATGGTACAAGAATCAACAAAATGTAAGAAAAGAATCAAAGAAATATAAGGACAATGAGGGGGAGGAAGCAGAGGGGGAAGAAGCACATTTACACACCTCTCCATAAAAATAATTTATTGGAATATAAGAGTTTTGGGGAACCCCATCAAAACCCTAGTAGTAAAGGACATAATTCTGAGTCACAAAGAAGACATTTTATTCCCATAGGAAACAAGAATGGATGCAAGCAAATTTGAAAAATCCAAACAACTTTTTTGGGCCAACAACACAATTACATATCGAGTGCAAGATGTTAATTTTGTAGTTCAGTGAAAATTTCCAACCATGGGACTAGATTCCTCTTTTCGAGAGGACCAATTTTGACTATTGAAGCGCTCAATTTGGACAAGGGGAAGTGAATTTTGGAAGAAAATCCTACATAAGCACAAAAAGACAGGTCGACCCTAACAAGAAATTGGACACCCTTGGAAACCTATAGATATAAGTGACCTCAAGCTCATTTGGACATCATCACTTCTCTCTCTCTCTCTTCTTGATATATTTGAAGCTTCTACCAAAAGTACCAAACTAGGTGCAAGACTGTAAGTACCGAACTGGGTACAAAACCAAAAGTACTGAATTGGATGCAAAACCAAAAGTACTGAATTCACTGAAGAACCGTAACTACCGAACTGGGTGCAGAACTATAAGTACCAAACTGGGTGCATAACCGAAAGTACTGAATTGGGTGCAGAACCGTAAGTATCAAACTGGGTACATAATCGTAAATACCGAATTGGGTGCAGAACCGTAAGAACCAAATTGGGTGCAAAACCGAAAGTACCAAACTAGGTGCAGAACTTAAAGCACTGAACTGGGTGCAAAATTGTAAGTACTGAATTGGGTACAGAACCATACGTAATGAACTGGGTGTAGAATCGTAAGTATTGAACTAGATGCAGAACTGAAAGTACCAAATTGGGTGCAGAACCATAAGTACCAAATTGGGTACAGAATCGTAAGTACCGAATTGGGTACAGAATAGGTTGAAGGTGCAGAACTATTGATATTTAGACTTTGACCAAATTTGACTATTGGCTGATATTTTGGTTTTTGGTTGGTTGTTCTCTTGGATAAGTCAAATTTTGACTTGAATTATTATTTGTGGATTTGGGCTCATTGTACTATCTACTGAACATTTTATGACAATTTAGTAATAGAAGAAAATTTTGAAAGGGTTTTCCCCGTCGTGGGTTTTTCCCTAGTCTCTGACCAATCCTGGAGTTTGTGTGAATGCTTTTCTTCTATTGTTCCTTTATGTTCCGCTACATTAACGATGATATTGTTCTTTCTATATAATTACATATGTTGCTGAATAATGTTATGATGTTGTGGGGTGAATTCAATATGGAAATGATGAAATGAAATCATTTAAATCAAAGAACAACTAAGCCCTAAGAAAAATTAACATGGTATCAGAGCTAGGCTAAAGAAAATTCATAAAGATCACCCTTATAAATACACCATTGATGGAAGCAAGTGAAGATGGAGGAGACCTAAAAGAAGACTAGGGTTTGAAGGAAAACCTAGGAAATTTGGTTATTAGGGTTTAATAGATATCATGAGATTATGGTTTGGAGGAGATCATGGAATATGATAAAGGCTTGAGTTTTGAAACCCTAGCATGATCAATGAAGAGTTTCTCTAACATTTGCGACGGATTCAACATAACCCTAGTTGGGCTAATATCAATTAGGCATTGGTTATTGTAATATCCTGTTTCAGAGATATTTCACCAAACCCCAGTAAACTCCAACCAAATATGTACAAACAATATAATAACCAGGAAGCTCAAAGTGATGGAAATAACAATGGTGCCACATATAATAATATAAACATGAGATATAAGCAGATACTTAAGAAACGCAGAGAGAAATGCTAAGCCATTTTATTATACTGAGTAATAGAATGAGTACAGGAGGTGATCGAAAAGATGGCACCTCGACTTGCACAAGGCAAGTGAAGAAATACACTCAGAATAGCAAAGGAATGGCCTCTCTTTGAACTGCGTCCAAGCTACTGGAGAACTGTCGTGCTGCTGGAAATCAAATGAGGATTTGGGGCTGTTCCCCTCCTCAGAAAATGATGAAGCTCTGGAATCAGACTCTACTCAAGAAACCCAGAAAAACCCAGAAAAACCTAGAAAGCTTTTCTGAAAGGGCCGACCCCCGAAAATTGCCCCCTTGAGGACCTACACAATCCCTCAAGGCTCTACGCTGCCACTACAATAAACCCACCAAAAATCTGCCTGAAACTCAGCCAAAATCCTCCAATATGCAAGGGTTGATCCCCTGCTCAATCTCCCAGCACAAATCCCCCTGCAAAACCTCAATCCAGAACTCCTTCCAAAAAGAACTGCGTCATCCCTCTCAAGATTGTGCAGTCATCCAAGATGCTCAATCCCCCTGCCAAAATGCTGATGAAACTACTGCAAAAATATTGATGGAAATACATTACTCGAGCAGACACTCGAAGTCCCCCAGGGCTAAGGGTGAGATCTCCGAACAGAGACACTCAATGCACTAAACAATGCTGCAGACTAGCTAAACAGCCAGCGTGCTCTAAGTCGAAGTGACTAGCTCAAATGCACATAATCGAATGCCAAAATGAGGAGGCTCCCCTCAACTTTATAGAGTTGGCCCTTCTCAAACCTTAAGGCCCACCTTCTACAATGTAGCCAGCTCTTGCCACGTGCTTTTGTCCATCTGCGCAATCCCTCCAAGTGTCTGCGTGGGCCCCCTCCTCTACGTGGTTCTATGGCCCCCCTTGGCTCCCCTTTAAGTTACAACGTTGTGCTACTAGGGAGTGACTTTATTTTAAGTGTGAGTTATGTCACCCTTTACTCACTTTTTTATTCATAACTAACTATAAAAGGCAAAATTGAGCAAAATCAAATATTCCAATTAGCCATGGCTAATTAGGAATATTACAATTATTGATGAAGTAGATGGATATTTTTACATGAATAATGGATGGTAATGACTCTTGAAGGCTGGTTCAAAAGGGAGTTGATCACCTCTCGTTAAAGACAAGTACCTTTTAGGATTTATGTTATTTCTTTGTGATACTATTCTTGTTCAGGTTTATTGGTTTAATTATTGCTTCCTGCATATTTGAGTATGTGAATACTTCTAAACTTTAGATGAGATGTGATAAGAAAATCCTCCTTGAGGATCATCTAAAGTGAAGGAAAAGAAAGCTAGTGCAGGGAGAGAAGAGCTAGTGCTAGAAAAGGAAAAAGGAACCTAATGAAAAGTTGATAAAGCGCTTTAGCTGCTAATAAAATCTACAATGTTGTAAAGGTATATGAATACTACAAGGTATGTGTAAGCTGCAATATTGGATGGCAAGGTAAGCCCTAAGGTATGATGGGAATATCACCCTCATCAATGACTCATATATGCATATGCAAGTAAGTTTTGTTTATGGTACATGTGATGTGTTGGTACACTTGATATTGGGAAAGTATCTTACATTTTATTAGACATGATGGATTTCTTGATTTTATGAAGAAAACTAGATACATTATTGTTTATATATGGTGACTTGATACCATTATTAATGATTATTATAAGCATGACAACCTTCATGATTCTTAGGACCACCTTGTTAGGTTTTGATAAGCATAGTAAAATTGACAAATGAGGTAAATCTAGATGCCTTATATTCATGGTTGGGTAATTTGATAAAGAAGTGATGTTGTGATCATACTCCTATTAGTTGTACTAATTATATGACTCTAACCCTTCATGAAATTTTGATGCCCTGTTCATATGTGATGATGAAATAGTTGATGCTAACATGTTATGGCCATGATGGATATATGTTTTAGAACCTGATATAATTTGATATTATGATCTAACAGACTTGTTGATGCATGATAGCATTATGATAGATAGGTTGATGATTTGAATGATGTTGACTAAATTGGCTTCCCATTTAGAGGGAGAAACTCTCCATAAGATCCCTACACCTATTATCATTTGCATTAAATCAACTTCCGGTATGAGAAGAGAGGGTTTCCATTAGTTAAAGTCCCAACTGCACGAAAGAAGGCCTATGGGTATGGTTGTGCTTGTAGGTCACAAAAACTGAAGCTTTATGCATGAAATTTGGAGTGCACCAGGAGTATGAAAGTCCTACAAATATGGATCAGAAAATAAAAAGTTATATGAATGGGGAAGTTTGAATGTTTGACTTATTATAGAGAATGTGAATGCTTTGACTAAACTTGTGTTTGCAAGGGACCAAAATATGCATATCAATATGCCATTCTAATTTGATTATTGAAGCTAGTATATGATAGTAATATATAACAATTGCAAGGGTTTTGACAAAATTTGGTTAATTAGTATAGATGATAATTTTTTTATAGTTTTGACATGATGCTTAATAGTTCATAGATATGTTTTGAGATATGGATTGAATGAACTCATTGTGATAACTAATTAGGGTTTTGATTTGATAACTGATGATTTTCCTTGAAGATAGTGCTATGTGGGCATAGTGACATTCAACGATTAATATTGAAATTTTATATTGGCATCATTGGCTTTGACATATTGGTTGAAGTATAAACAATTGTGACGTATCCTTGGTATATGAATTTGCATCTAGTGACAAAAATAATTCATATTATGATTATGTGGATGACCTGATGGAATTTGACATTGTTTACTAAAAATTCGCCGACATGACAATAGATGAATTCATGACTTGGTATTTGGATGAGAGCTCCAACTAACTCCTAGTCCAAAAATTTGTTATCTATAAAAACTTTAATGACTTTGATGTTAACTTTGATTTGGCATATAAGGCTTGATAAGTTGACTTAGTTGATTTGATTACATAGTATTGATTTTTGTGAGGCTGAGCATATTGGTTTGGTCAAGTATTATGTTTGTAGAAATCATTATATGAAGCAAGTTTCTCGAGCCTGGTATGTCTGCATTGACAATTATCTGGTAAATCCATGAAGATGTTCCAATCCAAACCTGTACTTCAACAGTGGCCCAAGGTATGACTTTGATTTTGGTTTTATATACTGATGGTCTATTATTGATAGGGAATGAGCCTTTAATCATCAAAGTAAGAGGGAGTTGGCCTCTAAAGTTCAAAATGAAAATTCACGATATGATTACTTTCTAAAGTTTGAAAAATAAAATCTATACCGTGAAGCTATTGAAGAGTTTTTTGTTTTTGAAAAGTGGAAATCCTTGGACACTCTGCTTGAATTTCAAGAAGTTATGAAGAGATATTCTTGAACCTAACTTGGAAATTGATAGCTGATTAAAGCTTTGATGTTTCGTACGAAAAACCATCCATATATATGTTTTGCATAGAACAACCTGAGTGTATTAATGATTGAGCTGCTTTGTACATATTGAGTTGTCATCGAGCACCCTTCGAGATATTTGCATGGGTTGATCAATTTTTGGTATGAGCTATTTCTCCTATGATATGTGACTGCATGGATGTATTGATGTTGTTTGGGATCATTATTGATAATATGAGCACATTTGGGTGTTGCCTTATTATGAGATCTTTCATGATATTCTTGGATGAAAAGTCTATAGCTTTAAGCATGATCGAGGTTGGGTATGATGTTGTTGGCATGGCTAGATATGAGGCAAGTTGAAGAAGCTCCTTGGAGAGTTGTTTGAGCAAGTTCTAGATATGATAGGGATACATTGCGATAATAATGAGTGGGATCAACTTGGCAGAGAATCCTGTATATAGTTGGGACTAAGATATCTTCAAATAACCCAACAACATTAGTACATCCATGAAGTCACATATCATAGGAGGAATATACCATACCAAGATAGGGGAGCAAACATATTCAACCCTATGGGAGATGTCCTGTATGAAAAATATACTTCTGTTGTTGAGACATGACGATTGAACTCTTCAGTGAGTTGTTCAAGCCAATACCATATATGAGCATGATGATATGTTTCTGATCTACAGAAAACATGACTGATCGAGAGCACTGAGCCAAATATTCCCCCCCATCTGAGCTCCTAGTGTGAGGAATTGAGATGGAGGGATCTTGGGATTGAGGGATCTATGGAAAATAGGGTCGTAGACATTGCTCCCTTATCTTTCACCCATAGGGTTGGAGATGTTGGGTCCCCTATCTTGGTCTTTGTATAGTATACCCCAGTTTTCATCATACCCACAAGTAAGGTTTGTTGGGATTACCGCTCTCCATTTGGCCAATGGGTTGAGAGTGTACTTGGGGTGTACAACCCAAGATGATTATGATGCAAGTGTTTTACAACATGAATCTTGGGGGTCATTGTTGGGAAAATTGGTGGACAATTGGATGGGTTGATATGTGCTCCTCTATATCACCTATTGCTCGATATGGGGTTGAAGATGTTGCTCCCCCATGAGATTCTGGGTTGAGATGTGCTCCCTGATCTAGTTTTAGGTTGATATGTGATCTCTGATATTATTTCGGATTGGTATGTTATCTCTGACATTGTAGAGGGTGGTAGCTAATTCTCCTCAATGATTCTTCTTCTTTAGATTCGAGAATGTTTCGAAAGATGGAGTTAAGAGAGATGGGACATGATATGGCAACATAATACACATGACTATTACATGACATAATTGGAATTTCTACCTAGATGAGATGGAGTGTTAATTTGGCAGATTTATGACAAATTTCAACCATGGGACTAGATTCCATTTTTCTAGAGGACCAATTTTGACTATTGAAGTGCTCAATTTGGATAAGGGGAAGTGTATTTTTGAAGAAAATCCCACATGTGCACAAAAGGACATGTTGACCCTTACAAGAAATTGGACACCCTTGGAAACCTATAAATACAAGTGACCTCAAGCTCATTTGGACATAATCACTTCTCTCTTTCTCTCTCTTCTTGATATATCTAAAGTTTATACCAAAAGTACTGAACTGGGTGCAGAACCATAAGTATCGAACTAGTTGTAGAACCAAATGGGTGCATAATCGAAAGTTCTAAGTTAGGTGCAGAACCTTAAGTAATTAACTGGGTGCAGAACAATAAGTATCAACTTGGGTGCAGAACCAAAAGTACCAAAGTGGATGTAGAACCATAAGTACCAAACTAGGTGTAGAAATATAAGTACCAAACTGGGTGTGGAACCGAAAGTACCGAATTGGGCGCACAATTAAAAGTAATGAACTGGGTGCAGAACTGTAAGTGTTGAACCGGGTGTAAAACCGTAAGTACCAAACTGGATGTAGAACCGAAAGTATTGAATTGGGTGCAGAACCATTAATACCGAATTAGGTGCATAACCATAAGTACCAAACTGGGTAAAGAACAGGATGAAGGTGTTGAACTATTGATATTTAAACTTTGACCAGATTTGACTATTGGTTGATATTTTGGTTTTTGGTTGGTTGTTCTCTTGGATAAGTTAAAATTTGACTTGAATTATTATTTATGGATTTGGGCTCATTGTACTCTCTGTTGAACATTTTATGACAATCTAATATAAGAAGAATTTGAAAGGGTTTTCCCCGTAGTGGGTTTTTCCCTATTCTTTGACAAATCCCGATGTCTATATGTGTGAATTCTTTGCTCCTATTATTCCTTTATGTTCCATTGCATTGATGATGATATTGTTCTTTCTATATAATTGCATATGTTGTTGAATAATGTTATGATGCTATGGGGTGAATTCAATACGAAAATGATGAAATGAAATTATCTAAAGTAAAGAAAAATTAAGCCCTAAGAAAAATTAACACAAGAGGGCCTTGGGAGGGCTTGTCACCCTATGGAATCCATACAAATACCAAGAAATTGAAACAACAATTAATCAGTCTTGGATCCAAACTATATTGAAATAACTATCCTCTAGCAAGGTATATGCTATATACAATGTATACTCCCCAACCTTGTATGCAGAGAAGGAAAAATTTTGGAACACATTCGACAATCATAAATGCTGAAATACTTACCAAGGAGTCATAATAGGAGGATATTTAATTCAAAAATCTCTTCCAAGGAGGAAAAAAGAGGTAGCATAATCATGGATCTATATAGGGAGAACATGAAGGATCTAATGGTTGAGTGGGAATTGATGGATATAGTTCCAAAGAGAGGTGCATTCACTTGGTCCAACAAAAGAACATGGAAACACAACATAGCAACAAAAATTGATTTTTTTTACTATTAGGAAACTTATTGATTAGAAGATATCAATATAATATCTGAGATAATACAAAATGGAACTTTGGATCATAAGCCCATATCATTAACTCTCACAGAGAAAAAACATATGGATCCAATCCCCTTCAGGTTCAACTCTCTATGGTTGGAAGATGAGAGATCAATGGAAGTAATTTAAAGACAATGGGGAAATTATGTTGAAGGATCTCCATCTTTTGTGCTATAAACAAAATTAAAAATGGTGAAAAAAACCTTAAAATTTGGGAAAAAGATCAATATGCAAAACCAAACCAAGAAAATCAAATCTAAAACAACAACAAGTGGAACTTTACTAGCAAATGGGAAGTAACCGTGTTGAAGAACAACACATAGCTCTAGAAAAATAGCTTACAGCTAAAATCCAAAGCATTAATAAGAGAGAAGAAGAAAAATGGAGGTTAAAATCAAGAATTCTCTAGCTTAAAGCTAAAGATAGAAACACAAAATACTTCAACAAACAATCCAAAACAAAAGAAATGAAAAACAGGATAAAGGTAATTCAAGATTCTGAAGGGAAAACAACCAAGGGATATGAGAAAATAAAGCAAGAAGCTCATCAATACTACAAAAAACGGTACTAGAAGGAGAAGAAGGTAAATAATCAAAGTCTAGACAAGATGTTTGAACAAATTTTTGCCAGCATAAATAATGAAGAAAATGAAGTGTTGTATAAACCCATAGAGGAAAACAAGGTAATAAAAGTAGTATGGAGCTTAGGAGCAGACAAGGCACCTGGGCCAGATGGGTTCGCCATTCATTTCTTCAAATCCTTCTGGATTTTAATAAAATACGACCTATGTAAAATGCTAGAATGGAAAAAAAAGAAGAGGAAATTTGGGGGAGGAACCGATTCTACATTTCTAGCCTTGATCCCTAAGGATACCAATCCAATCTCCTTTTCTAGATTTAGACCGATAAGCCTATGTAATTCCTGCTATAAAATTCTCTCTAAAGTTATAACCACTAGACTAAAAAAGGTCACAAATAAACTGATATCAGACAATCAAAGTGGTTTTATATCCAGAATACAAATAACATACAACATAATTTTAGTCCAAGAAGAAATTCATACCCGCAAAGCTTCAAAAATCACAACCATGGCAATAAAACTTGATATGGATTTAGCTTTTGACAGAGTCAAACACGACTTTCTTCTCATAATTTTGGAAAAGTTTGTCTTAAGCTCTCAATTTGTTGAATGGATAAAGGCTTACATAAGCTCATCATGGACAACTCCTCTAGTCAATGGAAGGCCCACTCAGTTCTTTCAAGCTTCAAAGGGACTAAGTCAAAATTGCCCCTTGTCTCCTCTTCTGTACATCTTATTGGAAGACTCTACAAAAATATTATAACTTTCTTGCCTTAATGGAGATTTGATAGGTCTGAAAATTTTCATAGGAGTTAAATCGATGAACCATGCCCAATTTGCAGATGACACAATTCTTCCTGGGGGAGCATCTGCAATCATTGCCAAGAGATTTAATAAAATTTTGCAAGACTTCACGTTGGCTTTAGAAGAACAAATTAATGTAGATAAAAGTAGGATCTATGGGTGGAACACTCTTGACAAAAAAATGCAGAAAATAACAGACATCCTTGGATTCAAATGGGAGAAATACTAGTTTACTTTTAATTACTTGGGACTTCCCATTTCTCTCAAAGGACAAAACCTAAGAACTGGATAGGTATCATTTCCAAAATCAAGAAGAAAATCAACTCTTGGGGTGTAAATTGGTTGAATATAGCAAAAAAACTCATCCTAGTAAAGTCCATCATATCCACCCTTCAAATTTATCAAGCATAAACTCTTATGGCACCTAAAATTATTCTTGACAATATTAAAAAAGAATCAGAAATTCATATGGAAAGGAGGTAAAATCACTAGAAAAAAATATCACCTGATGAGATGGGAAATAATCAAGATGGATATAGAAGAAGGAGACCTCAATATCGACGAATCTATACTTTTGAATCACACATTAGGAGAAAAATTAGTGTGGAGACTGCTAAAAGAGGATAACTCCTCATGGGATCAAGCTATGAGCTAAGAAATAATTGTACAATGCAAACATGGAAATTCTAGAGCTCCTAAACTAGAATAAGATTGGATCTTACATTTGGAACCTATGCAAAAAGTGTATGCTTTTAATAATTAAACATATAAGCTAGACCCCGGGAAATGGGAAGAAAATCAACTTATGGTAGGGCATTAAAAGTGTTAAAACGCTCTTAGAAACAAGACAAGACTCCAAAACTCTAGAAATGTGGATGAAAGATTGTAATTTTATGCATATATGGACATATATCAATGGGATGAAAGTGGTGGTCAATGGATAAATTGGATCAATATCGAAGTTTCAAAGGAGTTAAGTGCTTCATACCTCGATTCCTTCTTAGGTACGATGAAAGGTCATGCCCTTGCAGGTAAGAATTTTTAAGATGAAAGAGGATGGATTGTGGAGAGCGAAACATTTTTTGTCAAAAAATGATATGATTTAGGAAATGCCAAATTTAGAAATACTCCCACAGGTACAATCTGGAAAATGATATGGTACAAGGCCAGAATCCCTAAGGTAAATGTCTTTTGTTGGTTATTGGTGCATGGGAAAATCCTCACATCTGAAAAATATAAAAAGAGAAATACAAATGGTCCTTGAAGATGTGCATTATTCCAATGCTCAGAAGAGAACATAACTCATTTATTTATGGAATGTAACTAGGCAAAAAGTACTTGGGAGTCAGCCTTGGAAGAGCTACATATTTTCACTAAAAATCCTAAAGACTGGGCCTCCATGTTTTAGAGATGCTATCTAGATTACAATTTATATCTAACAAGGACTAAGACCTTTAGAAGAGTTTTCAGTGACCTCCCAAAATACATTTGTTGGAGAATTTGGTTGGCAAGAAATATAATCATTTTGAACAATAAACTACTCCCAACTCCTCTCTTTCTTATAAAAGAAAAAAAACTCTCTTGTTCGATGCCTTGTATTCCATCAGAATACTAGATAATTGGGAGGAAAACCTCAATACAAGGGAGGTCAAATGGTTTCAAGTGTTCAAGCCTGAAAGCATCACAATCTTAGGAAGCTTTAGACCAAAAGAGCCCGCCTAGCTGGAAGTTAAGACTAAGCCAAGAAGACTTAAAGAAATGGCAAAGGCATAAGGGAAGCTTCATTCTTTATTATGATGGGGTTTCTAATGGAAATCTAGCCCTTATGGAGCAGGAGGTCAGAATAAAAATCCTCTAGGAAGACTCTTTTGACATTGTCATGGGGTCTAAGATATTTCACCAATAATGGTGCAAAGGCCTTTACTCTGTGGAAGGGATTGCGATTACTCATTAGAAATGGCATCAGGGAAGCCATCATCATTAGAAACTCAAATTAGGCAATTCAACATTTCAACAAAGTTTCAATGGATGAAGACCCCCGTCTGATATAAGAGAAGAGGGGATCATAAAAAAATGTTCACAAAGATAGAGGGATTCCATGTTCTAAGGGACAAAAATCAAGCAACCGACCAAAAGGAAAATGAATGTAAATTGTTAAGCCAGGGTATCATCCAAATCAATGATCAAGAATGCAACAAACATCCTCCATAGTGGATTTTAGGTACTCCTCCACTAGGCTTCTTCAAATCTTGCACCCTCCATCGAAAACATTAAACATCCCCTACTATCAATATACATAGTTATATATGGCTAGTACCCATACTTCCCAGTGTCAAAAGCCCCCTCTAAGCCATCATTGGCCCTCCTCAGTGACCAATGAAATCTATGCAATCTAAAAACACACAATTACAATAATAAGAAATAATATTTTGATAATTATAAGAACGAGTACTGAGGATGCAACAACCATTTCAAGAAATATTTCAAATGATGCATGTCAAGTTGATTATTGCAAGACTGATCAACAACTTATCAAAGAGTCAAATGTTGATAACCAAAGGTTTTGCAATCATAATCTATTTACAAAAGAATCATAGGAAGATTCTCTAACTAGTGGTGCCATCAAACTCCTTGCTTCAGAGGTAGAAGGGCATTATTGGGATGTCTTGCTCAACAACGACTCTTTGATAATTCATGACAAAATGGGATAGTTTCAATCCAAGATTGGATTTGTGTTATGTCATTTCCCCCTTATGTGGCGATATTGTAATGCAAGCTCGCATTGAAATGGGTTACCCATTCTCTCCCTCAATGCTTGTCGAGAGACGCAAATCCTCCATCAACATCTAACAACAAAGTAAGCTCCACGTAGTACAAGCAATCTGGAAAGAGATGGGATACAAAGAAGAAGGTAGAAAGGACCAAACATGTAAATGTAGGTTCAAGGGATTCTCTGCAAAATTTCTCAAGAAAGATCTAGATGTTACTAGCTACAAGAAAATCACTTTAGTGATCTCCTCTAATATATATATTTTTTTCTCGGCAAAGACTAATTCTATTAACTGAAAAGTAAAATAGTATTACATGGAGTTGAGGCCTCAGATAACAATAACCGAGAGCACTCAACGTATCAAAAACTGCCCCAGTATAGGAAGAACCTGGGAAGACCAGTTACATAAAGCTAGAAAGCAGATGTAGAACCCAGAAATAGACTAGTATAATATAAGATGAGATGTAAAAACAAGACAGACATTTCCCTTGGCTATCCAGGAGATCATAATACTACCACAGCCCGGGGGGAAAACCAAAACGATCTGGCTGAAGATGCTGAGCCATGACTGCAAACAAAACTGCCTGAGAGTGATCAACTGATACATCCTCAACATCAAAAAGAAAATTAGATCGGTCCTAGGTGGCTTTGAACATCCACGTCCTCACCAGGTCGCATCTCCACCACTGGACACACAGTACCAATCCCCAGATCTTCGCTACCAGCCTTCTCGCCTGCAGGGTTCGCCATGGGAAGATGAGGGGCCTTGGAATTCCTTTCCCTGACCGCCGAAACAAAGCTTTCAAGAGGCGGAGATACTCTGGGAGCGCCATCCGAGCCGAGCCTCTCTCCCTTTCGTTTCTTCGAGCTTCCCCCATCCGGAAACTGCTCACTACTTTGAGAAGGCTCAGAATCCACGCACACCAGAGGATAAAGCCAGTTTTATTCTTTCGAAAGGATAATTGTGATGTGAGCCATGATCAATGACCTAATGAGATTGCTTTGGAACTTGAAGTGTGTGGTTTGAAACACACTATTTGGAGTCGGCCTGCGAGCAAGGCTAAGAGGAGGCACATTCACCGGGGAGGAGGGGAGATTAACAGGGGACATGGCAGGGTCCTCAGAACAACTTACCTTCGAACGCCTTCGGCTACCTCGGCGCCCCCCAGATTGATTCCCCACTCTCTGGTGAACCATATTGAGGTGCGTGGATGGAGGCACAGAACTGCACAGGACACAGATAGGAGGGCAATAAGATTGCTCTGGGCACCAATTCGAGCACACAAGATGGGCCTGAGAGGATGATAGGAGCCGCCCAATTCGGAATTCCAGAGCAGTAGAGAGCTTTCCGTAGATATCATCGTTTAAACTGCCATCAAGGCCCGTAACATTATAAGGCCACAGCCAGGATATCGGGGTACAGGCATGAAGCTTGCCTCTGTGAGTAGAGATGTGCTTTCCCCCAGAATCCACATCAAACCAGAACCCAGAACATGAAGACTGAACACTCCTTGTGGGAAAAATGACCGAGAGCGCCATGATTATAACCATCAATGCGTCACCTTGAACAGAGCAATCCATAAATGAAGATATCCTTCCAAATCTGCTCATCCTAAGATTATCCTTCTCGTGCCGGGTGAAATTCTAGGAAGCCACGCTGCCCTGCCGCTGGCAGTACCAAACCTTATTGTCTGTCACGAGGTGCCTTAAGTTCATTAATTTCACCCGCATCCAGGGATCTCCTCTAATATATCATGATGGATAATTTATTTTTTTTTTGGGTGGATAATTTTGTGCCATTTTCACTTGCAGGCCTTCGAGATTGCATAGAATCTCAAGTAGCATTCACAATATCATCTCTACCTCATCTTTGAATATTTCTTATAAGAGGTTGAGATCTCTAACTCTTCTAAGCATTGCAATTTCCAACTCTCTGGTGCCCTTCCAAATCTTTATCTAATATAGAAATACATGTTTCTTTAAAAAAATGTCATTGTAAAATTATTATATAATTTTTTTTTTTTAATTTATCATGTGGATATATAATTGTCTATTTTATAATAGAGTTAAAAAAAATTAATTTAGTTATTAATAATTATTATTTGAATTTTAGAAATTTAAACTTCATGAAATATTTTAAAATATTTTTAATAATAGTCATAAATCAAATATTAAGATTTATTTTAAAATTAAATATGTTTTTTCTACTCTTTTAATTAAATTGACATGTCATATGATTATGATTTATGGTTTTTTGTGTATGTAGTATTAATAATTCATGATATTGACCCATGGTATTCTAACAAAGTCTATCTACAAGTTAAGAACATCCATGATAAAGTAGGGGTGAATATCCATGATAAAGTGGAGATGACTCTACAAAGTTAAGAATTTTGTTACATGTTTTGTGCATATATTTAACAGATGTATTAATTATTTTACAATTAATACTAATCATAATAATAATAATAATTTAAAATAAATTATAATTTAGTTATTTTTTATGATTTTTTAAAAATATTGACAATGTTTTTGATGCATATCTATATTTACCAGTCACATAATTTATATTATCACATTAATTTTATTTGTTAGGTGTAAATGTGAACAAAGTAAAAATGCTAATTACACAATAGGCATGTCTCTTTTAGAATAAGACTTTGAATATTTTAGAATATTTTTAGTAGTATTCACATATTAAAAGTTGAGATTCATCTCAAAAGTAGTTATGCCCTTTGGACCTTTTAATTAAATATTAATTAAAAAAATGTGTGGTATTAGTAAGTCATGTTATTGGTTCATGGTATTGTAACAAAAACTATTTACAAGTGA
>APFE031587607.1:42988-65043 GCA_000404065.3 Pinus taeda | reverse complement strand
AAAAAACAATATAAATAAAAATATTGAAGAGTAAGTATAACCATAGGAAAAAGTAAAGGCATTCAAGAGAACAAAAATTTTCTCATTATCAACGACCATTGTGAATCACTAACAAGCATTGACAATGGTTAAGAAAGGATGATTCTAACAATTTTGGTCGCAATGCGACAAAAAAATGATAACAAATTTTAAACATTACAGGTCCAATGATAAGAATGCATAATTTGCTAACATTGAAAAAAAAACATATTTTTAATGAGATATTTTATTTCTAACAATAACAACACATTCCACAATAAAATCCAACTTTCAACACTCTACGAGAACAAATTTTTTTTATACCAGCCTCTTCCATAACACACCTAGAGCGGTGGCAAAAGAAATACCAATTCAAATCAACATGATAATGATCATGGTACTTCATGCTTTTAAGCTAGTCCCTTCTCGTTTTCCTCCCTAATTCTCTTTGGTGCAAATGATATAAAGTTTCAATAGCTGATTTCATTCCATTCAAAACATGGATGTGCTCATCGACAAAATTAGGATGGAAGCCATGTCTTCTATCAAACCTTGTGTGAACAAAGGTAACAAAACTAATGGTTTCCGCAAAAGATTTAATCACTTTGATGTAATACATACCATCATTGTTCTCCATATCTGTGAATCATTGACAAAAAGATACAGTTAAAATCAGTACATTCAGACAAAATAATTAAACAGGAACGAAATTGTTGATTTATGATTTTGGTTATTTCGTATTCAAACATAAATATTACAGGATTCAAAAGAAGGATAGAAAAAAGTGGAAACAAGTACAATTAGAGCAATGAAACAACAACAACAACATCACAAAAATGTTTATTATCACATGAAATTTCTCCCAAACAGTCAATTTACTTACTTGACCAATCAACAATTGTATTGAAATCAAGAAGAAGCAGAACAAATAACTTATTAGGGTGCATACAAATAATTGCAAAAAATAACAGCTAGAGAGAAGTAATATTCTTTTTCCTTAAAGACATGCATACAAATAATTGCAAGCAAGAAGAACAAATACAAAAAAGAATTCATAAATAGTAAAATGTATTCAAGATTAATACCCCAAAAATGATATTGAATTTAATCGTTCCTCCTATTTATTTCTCAGTGTAACATATGCACTATCTTGCATTTTCGCATAACATTGAAAAGAAAAAGGTGGTGCAATTTGCAAAACATATATTGATTTCACTCTTGATATAGTTGTACATGTCAGACCTTGCCTCTCTTTGTCTCCAATATCTACAGTGGCTCATTACAAAGTCATCCCCTAAGTTTTGTGTATTGTCAATGCCCGTGCCATTTTCAAAGGAATTTGTCTCATATTCCCCCTAACAATAGGTGGAATCGGTACAAGAATTGGACGGTCCCTATAAAATGGAACACCACAATACTTTTCAAACATAACTGTAACAAATTGTGGAAGTTGTGGCTACTTAGAACTAGGCGCAAAAAAAATTATTTTCAATATATCCATGTGCACCATTAACCAGATCAGCTTCAACCCACAAATTACACGTTAACATCACGCGTTGTCCACGACATAACAGTACTTCACGCTCCAACACATCATCTTCACTATCACTTATTTATGTTCTTCTACTGCATTATGCAACACATCTCGCAATAGGAGAATTTAACGATTTAAGCATTTTTCGAGTGTGAAAATTGACGAGATTATTCGTCGCAAAGGAGTGAAAAAAAGAATCAAACAAAGTCATTTCTTGTTGATACAAGAAACTATCAACATACATCATAAGAAGGTCCCAATTAATAGTAAAAGGCTCTGCATTTCCAATATTGGTTAAAATATTGCGAAAAGATGCTTGTCTTAGATCATCTCCTTGTTGCCTATAAATTTTGTCTAGAGCCACAACAATGTTGAAGGTTTCCCACAAAACTTTCCCAGTTGTTCTACCTGCATACAAGGGTTTATCCCTAACAGGAGACAGCTAGGCAAGGTCACCCACAAGAATGCTGGACCTACTACCAAAAGGACAATCCTTGTTTTCAGGAAAGGCTACTCGCAAAGGATAATCTATTTGTATGAATAGCCTTGGACCTATAAAGCTCATCTCATCAACCAATATATATCGAACGTGCCTCATTTCTTCTTGAAACACTGTCAAAGCCTTCCCACACAATGGATTCATATCTTTTATAGGAATTTTTAAAGCATAATGTATTGTTTTGCCATGTATGTTAAAAAAACAATATTAGTTGGAGAAAGAAATAACAAAGGACTTTTTCCATCCGTTGTTGAACTAGAAATAACATGCAAAATACAACCAATGAGAGAAGACTTCCGTGTTCTAGCAGTACTTGTAATAATCATTTTTAAAGCACCATCCTTTCTGCCATTAGTGATCCAGATGGATATTGGTGGCCACTTGCCTATTCCACTTGGACCCCCACCGTTATTTTTTTCAGTTTTTTAGTTTCCTTAATTGTAGCTCAAATTACTATTTTTGGTAGTTTTAGGGGTCTTGAAATTATGGAGCCGTTTTGAGGCCCTAAACGACATTTTTTTGGGAAAACGAAAAACATACAGATTCTACTAACATTTCCAGTTGAAAGTTATAATCCTCAGATAGATTTTTATAACAAGGTATCGTGCACATCAAACAAATATCATATGCCAAAGTTATGACCCGAGGAAGTTGATGTATCAATTACCCAAATTAGGCCCATAGTTTTGGCACTTCATCTCCTAGGGTTAGGTTTTTGGATGTTTAGGGTTTTCCATTATTTCTTAATAATAAATAGGCCTTCAAGCCTCATTGTAACAAGGTTCAAAGGCATATTGTTGCCACATCTCTTCTCAAAGATAATCTACCATCGCCCGAGCTAGTTTATTTCTATTTATGTATGTAAGCATGTTCAAGTTCTTTGATATTAATGAAATGAAGTTTTATTTCTATTGCATCTTTGTGTTTATGTGTATATTATATTTTGTTGCGTATCTGCATAAGTCCGGCTTAGTGGTATCATAGTGGTATGCTCTTTCTTTGTTTTTATTTGCATGTCCCCAACGAGGTCAGGTTATAAGGAGTTAGCGTTCGAATTGGTCGAACCTTTGCAAGAACAACCTCGCAAACTTCGATGGCCTCCCATGGCTAAAGAAAATAAAGACAAGGGGGAAAGATATGCTTTTAGAATATTGCTCGAGGAATCCCTCGAGGGACAAAGGAATGCAATGATGGATAACTTTTCCCAGATCCTTTGGCGACTACCCACATGCGATGCATCTTCATAAAAAAACCACTCTAGAGGCACCACTCCTTTTAAGGTACAAGTTAACTTTGACATTCCCATATTTGAAGGCCAGTGTTGTCACTCACTGCTTTACCAGTCATTAGTTGCTTCAAATGCTAAATAACAATGAATTTTGATGCTAATTTTTGAGCCACAGAAGCTATTAGAACTTAATCAGACCTTGTCCATTGCCTAGTTCTCGGAAATCACTGTCCAACGGTATATGGAATTCCAAAAATGGACTCCTAGAGGAGAAGCTAAACAATTTTGAAGATTACCCTTGGAAAGCCCAACAAGCAAAGGAAAAAACACCAAAAGGTAAAGGGAAATCACAATCTTGCATCCCACAAGTCCCACATTACAACAATCCCGTAGTTCCACAGTCCTGCATCCCGCAGTCTTGCAGTCCCAAAGTCCCGCACATCGTAATCCCACATATCGATAGACCCACAGTCTCGCATATAGGGTTATTAGCGATCAATGAGGGGAAATCTCGCAATCCGGCATTATCGGCATACTAGTAGATCAAAGGGCTGCCACTCTAAAAACCATGCGGGGGTGTGATTATGCGATGTAATGTAACATTGTCGGGGGAGGCCGAAAAGAATTAACAAAGGAAATGCGGAACAAGACCAAGGAAGGGTCACCCCTTTGTCTCTCCTCCACATGGCATCGGCGCACTGACATATCGGCGAAGTCCTGAATATCAGTAATCGACAAGGTTTTCATTCCAAGACCGTGCAGGGGCTGATTCTGCGACAAAGTGTAAAAGTTCCGGGAAAGGCCAAAATTCATTAACAAGGGAAATGAATGTGAAAGTAGGCCCAAGAAGGCCTTTTTCTCTCTCCTCTAAGGGGCCACGTGGTGACATATAATTGGTCCTTGGAGCTAACATGGCAACTGATGTCATCAATGACGTGGCAGTACGGATGACAAGTGGCAGTACGGAGGACACGTGACAGTATGGATGCTGACTTGGAAAATGACATGTATCACTTAGTTTCAGTGTTTTCAGGGGTCCTATGGGGCCATTTCTGGGTACCATGTGTCACCACTCATAGGGTGACACGTGGCAGTAGTGATGTCACCCCGCGGATTGGTGTTCAGTGATCGCACGAAGTAAAGTTCTTTCCCTTGCCGATACTCCTCCCCATCTACTATTGCGATAAGGAAGAAGCCCCTAGATGCGATGTTTCATAGGTTCTATTTGATAAAGATTCTGCGTTCGGATTTCAGCCGATGCGGTAAAAATGCGTTTCAAGTTATAAAGGAAAAGGCCCCCCAGACAATAGTTGAGAGCCTTAGCACCCGAAGGGTTAAGCGCTCGGTCACAATCCACAGTCAGGTGATATGAATAAGAAGAAACATACTGAAGCAAATGGGGCCCAAGGGGAAATCAGAGCTCACCAGTGTCGTATCATTTTAGTGTTAAAGGCCCACACTCGACCGATTGTTCGTTACATCATAAAACACATCTCTAGGTGTATCAAAGCATTGAAAAGGACTGTGCAGAGCTTTAAAGGACGCATGGGTCGGTAGTTGGGGTGCTTAATGGAGGGATAGCACATTCAAACCAGGTGTGGGCACCTTCATGAGAAAGATATTCTACAATACACATCGAGAGTTGGCCCTGAAGGCATTCAAGGGAGAATAGACAGTAAATAGGCCAAGCAGCATGGGAAGCACACTGTGACAGAGACAGGGCCTCATCTAAAGAATTCATAGGGACAACAAAGGACCCCTTCATTCTTCCTTCGATTTATTTTTTACTTTTTGTAGTTCTTTATTTCCAAGGAGGGATTCAATCCTAATTGTATTCTTTAGGCGGAAGAGCCTTACACTGGTCGAGACAGCTAGTCTAGTAGACAACTGATGCTCTAGCTTAGATATTTTGTGAATGTAACTCAAGCTCTCCCCATTTTCTTATAAATAGAGGGAAGCAATATTATAGAGAGGTTTTGGAATTTATCATTTGCAAGGTCTGATTTCTGTGATGCCATTTCGTTCTACTGTGTTTATTCATGGGGGCTTCACTAATATCGTGCTGAATGTATGGAATGGTTATTTGGACCCTTTGAGATAAATGGTGTTTCCCTGTTGATTCCAAGCATGATTAATGTGCAGCAAGTTCCTCTTGGTAATCTCATTTCATCTGTGTTTTCCTTCCTTTGAAATGGTATAATGAATGTATTTGGTTCCTCTTCAATCTATGGATTTATCTTAGCTGCTCATAGAAAATATTACCTGTGCTTATCAGAGACTTATATGTGTTATTCATTAGCATTGCAGTACCTATAAAATTACAGATTTACTTGTGCATTTGATTAACCTGTATGACCTATATTAGCCCATATTTACGTTAGCTTTTGGTAGAGAATGATATCCATGTCACGTTTTATCTAAAACCTTCTTTTGCACTCCTCTATTTCTATCATTTCACCAGAAAACCAGGTTTAGGATTTTGTGTTGTTTACAGGTCTATCCATCGAATTTCACTTTCTGCTTTTACATTGCTGCCTAGGATTATGTTTTTTATAGCCCTATGCATTTATTTCCCTCCTTCCTCTCCTTCTCTCCACCATTACTACAACTTTATTTTAAAGATGTCGCATTTTCATGTGTTGGCCACTAGAAGAAGAAGTCATTTCTCTTTGAGATTGCCCCAATATACCCCCAACATTTGGATCCATGAGTTGGCTTGAATCTACCTCATTGAAGGCTTATTGAACCAAGCCCCTCTTATTACCTTTTTACGTGAAAATTGGAGTGCTGCAAACCCCTCACATATAACCTTACAAGCACTCCTCTCTTTAAGATTTCCTAGGCACTGGTCTACAATCAACCTAGAGGCTGTCTCTAGGAGGATTTCTGTCTCTCCGGTAGCACCTCTGCTACTGGTGTGATTTGAAGCGACAACATCTTTCTGGTGTCGTTGCCGGGGAACGGATTATAATATTTTTCCCTGGGTACGACAAAGTTTTACATTTCCCCTATCAGGTGAGCAAGAGAAGTGTGGATTGAAGATCTCTCACCTTGGCAACTCCACTGTCAAATTTATGGTAAACATCTTGGTGACTCCACTGGTCCTGTCTCTATTTTATCATCTTGGCTTTCAAGCAACCCCATACTCACTCAGATGCTACAACATCCCAAAACTCTCACTACTTTTGAAGTTGAAATCAATCACATAGGGAGGTTTTCAAGATGGCCCTCCCTGTATTCCTGGCCAACCAATTTGCCCCACTAGATTTCTCTTCTATTGTTGGTTATCTCAATCATGTCCCTGCATGTCATGAGTGGAGTTCTTATTTGCCTAGATTCAATGGGAACATAGAGAGAAGACCTAACCAACACCTCAAAGACTTTCATGAATGCATGGAGAAACAAGGTATTTTTGTTGAAGATGTACAATGAAGTTGTTCAAGTTGTCTGAGGATGCTAGAGTTTGGTTTAAAAAGATACCTCATAGCAACATATCTTCTTTGAAATGTTTTCATACAACATTCTATCAATATTTCAAAAGATTTTATCCATCGAATCCTCTATTTGAAGATTGTTGCACACTTTGTAGTGATGAAGATATTTCCAAGGTAAATAACCCTACTGAAGATGTATGTGAGAGCTCATTCCAAGAAGATATTTTCTCACATCAAGAAGCATCTCCTCATGAGTAAGAAAGAGAAGAAGGAAACACCATTGAGCTTCCAATAAACTCTCAGAGGGATTATTCAGTTGAGTCTGATGTTTCTCCTTCTTATGACGAATATAACTCTTATGGAGAGTCAAGTGAGGCAAAGATACCATACTCCCAGTTATGGGAAGCTGAACAAGAAGAAGAGGGCCATCAAGAGGTCAGCGAAGAGGCTCCATTCCATGATGCATATCTTTCACATGGAGAGCAGGATGAAGGATTTCCTCCAATCTATGATTCATATGATTTAGAGGATGAGGAAATGGCTATGGAGGTGCAAAATGAGTTGTTTACCAGTAAGCAGGGAGAAAGCTCCCAACAAGTTTTTTAAGAAGAGCTCAAGGCTAAATTGCTACATAAATATTTATGCCAAGAATTCTCAACAGATCCTCCAATCTATAACTCTTATAGTTCTGACAGTGAAGAGTTTGTTGCATATTTCCAAGATAGCTGTCCCATTGAAAAATGGGTAGTAAAAGATCAACAACTAGTTTTTCTTGAAAATGGTGAAGTTGAGGAGTTGAAAGGTGTTTGTGGCTGCCCTTGCCAAGAGGATATTGGTCAGCAGACTACTTATGAAATTAAGGCAGCTACAAACTTTCCTTGCCTATTCCATGACCTTGTGGCTGAGTACATGAGCCCATTCTTAAGCCAACAACAGAGGTTGTTTCAGCAACATGTATCAGGTTCTTCACTTGTTGATTTTTCATGGTGCATGGTTATTTGTATCTTTCTTTTTTAGCAATATGACAGCATATGGTCCAATACACTAATGTAGGCTTGGCTCCATTGGAGGGTTGAACATACTTAGTTGAATTAAGCTCTGTGCATAAGTATGAATGTACATAAATAAGCTCACCAACTAAGCATTTACTTTTCAGTTGTTATAATTTTTATTTATGCATTTTAGATTGAGGAGGAAAGTCCCATGGAGATTTTGTTAATTACAAAGATTCATTTACTACTGACTCCATGCCTAATGGTGAAGGATACTGGTCTACAGGTTCTCAACACCTTGCCATCAAGGCACTGTCCCCAGTAGGAACCAATGTTGTCACTCACTACTTTATCAGACATCAGTTTCTTCAAATGCCAATTAGCAATGAAGTTTGATGCTAGTTTTTGAGCCACACAAGCTATCAAAGCTTAATCAAACCCTCTCCATTTCCTAGTGCTCGAAAATAGATTTCCAATGGTATATGGAAGTCCAAAAATGTACTCATGGAGCAGAAGTTAAAGTATTTTGAAGATTACCCTTGGAAATCCCAACAAGCAAAGGAAAAAACACCAAAAGGTAAAGGAAAATCACAATCCCGCATCCTGCAAGCCCCGCAGTATTGCGATCCTACAATCCCGCAGTCCCGTAGTCTCACAATCCTGCAGTCTCGCATCTCGTAGTCCTGCAGTCCCGTAGTCCCGCAGTCCCATAGTCTCGTAATCCCGCAGTCTCGCATCCCGCAGTCCTGCAGTCCTGTAGTCCCACAGTACCGTACATCACAATCCCGCATATCCGTAGCCCCACAGTCTTGCATATAGGCTTATTGCGATCAGTGAGGGGAAATCCCACAATCCCGCATTATCGGCATACCGACTGATCAAAGGGCTGCCACTCTAAAAACCTTGCAGGGGCATGATTATGCGATGTAGCGTAACATCATTGGGGGAGGTCGAAAAGAGTTAACAAAGGATATGCAGAACAAAACCAAGGTAAGGATGCCCCTTTCTCTCTCCTCCACATGGAATCAGTACATCGACATATCGGCAAAGTCGCAGAGATCGACGATCAGGGGGGGTTTCATTCCAAGATCGTGCAGGGGATGATTCTACAATACAGTGTAAAAATTATGGGAAAGGTTGAAATTCATTAACAAAGGAAATGCATGCAAGAACAGGGCTAGGCATGCCTTTTTCTCTCTCCTTTAGAGGGCCACATGGCGGCATATGATTGGTCCTCAGAGCTAACATGGCAGCTGACGTCATCAATGACATGGAAGTATGGATGACAAGTGGTAGTATGAAGGACATGTGGTAGTACGGATGTTGATGTGGAAGATGACATGTGTCACTTAGTTTCAGCGTTTTCAGGGGTCCCATGGGGCCATTTCTAGGTGTCACATGTCACCACTCTCAGGGTGACACGTGGCATCGATGATGTCACCCCGTAGATCAGTGATTGATGATCGTGCGAAGTAAAGTTCTTTCCCTCACTGATACTCCTCCTTGGATTTGATTGCAATAAGGAAGAAGCCCCTGGATGTGATGTTTCATAGGTTCTATTTGATAAACATTTCTCGTCTGGATTTCAGCTGATGCTGTAAAAAGGTGCCACTAAAGGTGTTTCAAGTTATAAAGGAAAAGGCCCCCGAGACAGCAGTTGAGAGCCTTAGCACCTGAAGGGCTAAGGGCTTGGTCACAATTTGCGATCAGGTGATATGAATAAGTAGAAAGGGGCTGAAGAAAAGTGGGCCAAAGGGGAAATCAAAGCTTCCATGTGTCATATCATTTCAATGCTAAAGGCCCGCACTTGACCGACTGTTCGTTTCATCATAAAACGCATCTCCAGGTGAATGAAAGCGTCAAAAAGTACTGTGCAGAGCTTTAAAGGACATATGGATCAGTAGTTGGGGTGTTTAATGGAGGGATGGCACGTTCATGAGAAAAATATTATGCAATACACATCTAGAGTCGGCGTCAAAGGAATTTAAGGGAGAATATACAGTGAACAGGGCAAGCAGTATGGGAAGCACACTGTGATAGAGACAGGGCTTGATCTGAAACTTTCATAGGGACATCAAAGGACCCCTTCCTTCATTCTTCCTCCACTTTCTTTTTGAATTGTAGTAGTTTTCTATTTCCAAGGAGGAATTCGATCCCAATTGTAATCTTTAGGTAGTAGAGCCTTACATTGGTCGAGACAGCTAGTCTAGCAGATAATTGATGCTCTAGCTCAGATATTTTGTGAATGTGACTCAAGCTCTCCCCCTTTTCTTATAAATAGGGGGAAGCAATATTATAGAGAGGTTCCAGAATTTCTCACCTACACGGTCTGAGTTCTGTGATGCCATTTAGTTCTAATATGTTTATTCATGGGGGCTTCACTAATATTGTGCTAAATTTATGGACTGGTTATTTGGTCCCTTTGAGATAAATGATGTTTCCATGTTGATTCCAAGCATGATTAATGTGCAACATGTTCCTCTCAGTAATCTCATTTCATCTTTGTTTTTCTTCCTTTGAAATGGTATAATGAATGCAATTGGTTCCTTTTCAATCTATGGATTTATCTTAGCTGCTCATAGAAAACAGTATCTGTGCTTATCACAGACCTATATGTGTTATTCAATAGCATTGCAGTACCTGTAAAATTATAGATTTACTTGTTTATTTGATTAACCTATAGGGCCTGTATTAGCCCATATCTACGTTAGCTTTTGGTAGAGAATGATACCCATGTCATGTTTGATCTGAAACCTTCTTTTCCACTCCTCTATTTCTATCATTTCATCGGAAAACCATGGTTTAGGATTCTGTGTTGTTTACATGCCTATCCATCGAATTTCACTTTCTGCTGGAACATTGCTGCCTGGGATTCTGTTTGTTATAGCCCTACGCATCTATTTCTCTGCTTCCTCTCCTTCTCTCCACCACTACTACAACTTCAGTTTTAAGCTGTCTCATTTTCATGTGTCGACCACCAGAAGAAGAAGTAATTTCTCTTTGAGGTTGCCCCAATATACCCCTAGCATTTGGATCCACGAGTTGGCTTGAATCTACCTCATTAAAGGCTTATTGAACTAAGTCCCTCCTATTACCTTTTACGTGACAATTGGAGTGTTGCAAACCCCTCACATATAACCTTACAAGCACTCCTCTATTTCAGATGTCTTAGGCACTGGTCTACAATAAACCTAGAGGTTGTCTTTGGGAGGCTTTCTATCTCTCCGACAGCACCTGTGCTGCTGGTGTGATTTGAAGTGACAACAGACAGATAGATGCATATTTTGTAGATATATGGTTAAATCTGTTGGAAGGATATTTTTCAGTTCATGACTTTCCAATTGTGAAAAGATTAGTTTTTCACTCCTCAAAGTCGCCCCACATGTCAAGGACTGGTGGGAAACCTACTGTCAACAAAAGGACGAGAGGGAATCCTCACTATCTTTAGCCGCACCCACTTGGAATTATTTCCGAGTCGCCATCAAGGATCAATATTACCACGTTGAGAGCTATGAAGATAAATACATAAAGTGGACCACGTTGTGGAAGGGAAGGGACCAAGATGTGCCGAAGTTCACAAATGTTTTCCACACCCTTCGCACAGAGCTGGGTACCAAGCATTCTAAGTGGAATTTGGTACTCAAGTACCATGACTATCTACACAAGTACATCTGGGACGAGATGGGGTTCTTGGACATCTCCTCACTTGGCGCTGCCTATCGATACACTATCAATATCAAGCAGAAATTTAAACAGAAGAAGCGATACTTTGGATATGTGAATCTAAAGCAAGGGAAACGCGCCCCCAAACCAAAGAAAAAAAGAAAAACCCAAGGTGGGGTGACCCAGGACAACCCGCCGAATCTGCAAGCAAAGAACAACACCATGAAGATAAAGAAGGACACAGGGAAATGGTGTGAGTTCCATAAGAGCCCCACTCACAACACAAGTGAGTGTCAAGACAAGCAATCACTGGGTGGCTTCCATCGTACTACGACAGGTAGTCCCGTGAGTGGGGTGAACTCTCTCCTTGCCCCTAGAACCAATCAAGACTGTCAGATTGGTGTTTGAATTTTCAACGTCAGCATTGTTCCTCCCTTTAATTCTTGTGCAAATTATGCCCCCGGAGTTGGTTTAGGAGTGTTGGAGGGTCATGAAGGATGATGATCCTGGCGAAAGAAACACGCCCTTTACCCTGTGCTCAAAATATCATTGATCCCATTGATCATTTGGGTCACGGTTAGGTTTGAGCCCTCGATTTGCAATACATGCTGCAATGTGGATTCTGTACCAAAAGAGGTTGGTCCTTATGTTTCCCCTTAAGAGCGATTATTCCCTTTAAATTTGATAATCACAGTCCTTTTGTAATCTTTGGAGAAGCATATTAGGGCTGGAGATAACAGTCTGTATGGTAATTTACAATGTTTACAAACAGTGGGGATGATGTTAGCATCTAACATACATCTATCTTAAAAGAAACAAAGACGTAATCGTCCAGATATTTCATGATGAAACTACTACTAATCACACAACTTAACAAGAAAATTTAGCTTCAAAAGGAAAATTCTATAAACATTTTATAAGAATGAAATTCAATAAACCAATCAAAATTTTAATAAATAAAATTAAAATATTTAGAAGAATAATTTAATTTTGTTTGAGAATATAAACCTTATATATTGCGATTCAATTTTTGGTCAAAAAGGTAGATTAATCGATGCTAAATAGTGAATTATATAACCACTTTCTTATTATATAAGCCAATTTTTAATTACACGAAATCAAGATCAAATCAATATACACTGAGGTAAACTTCTCAAATTAATCAAGTTAAAATGACAAGCCATAAATATATTTTTTAGAATTCATTATCATTATAAGTCTCCACAATGATGATGACAATAATTCTATGCTCGGGGTGTCATATTTATTCATTCTTGTATACATTCCTTTGGGACCTTTAAACCATCGAAAACCCTTGTAATTATAGCCACGACATACATGCATTTTTTTATTAAAGGGTTTCTTTTAAATAATATAATAACTGGGGTCAAACCATATACATATTGTTACATCCCACAAATAGTCTTTAGTTCCATCACATAACTCAACATAGTGATATGAGGGTTTTATATTATAAAACACATTTTAAACCATTGCTAATTGTTTCATTTAAAACCAAGTACTAGGTCAAAAGCATACTTTCTCTTTCAATGGGTGGTTGTGGCTATGACTTCTATTTTTGGGGTTTGGTATGAAATATAGCCACGACAAACATAGTAAACTGACATGAATTTGAGTCCCATGATGTATTGTTTAGTAAAAAAGAAAAGGTGAAAAGTATATTTACAAATAGTAAAATTCAACAAAAATATATGGTAAAGTCATATCTCCTTTTTCTTAAATGCTAAGCAATATTTGTATGAAAACTTTTATTAAGCATTTCAACCAATTTCAAAAAACAAAAACCAAAAACAAAGTATCCATGCTTCAATCAATAAGCGAAAAGTGAGAATCATTAGTACATTCTTTTGTGAAAGTTTTTATAATAGGATTTTGCAACATAGTTAAAACTTGTTAGAGGCAGATACTTTCACAATATGAATTTATTTCACAGAGCAATAGCTAAACATTTTTTGAGTTAGGAAGGGGAATAAGAACCAGACATAGAAACTAGCTAAGCAAGATTCATTTTTAATAATCTAACGACAAAATCTACTCAAACAAATGCTTTCAAGGCTGTCTGAGCACTTAACTTGACGAAAAGTGCAACTAAGTAAATGTTGTGCTTATGATTCCATTGTGGGCCGCTAAGCAATTGCAAGGTTTGTAATGCAATTCTAAACTTCTTCGCAGATCCAAGCACATACAACTATAGAGCTCTCAAATGACCTAGAAACAAAATGAGTGAATTTGAAATGAACTCTAATGAATTCCAAAATGGGTAAGCTACAAATTCAACTACATTAATACCTACTTTCAGTCACAGTTAATGCATGGATCGTACATTCATGCCAACATATCAATTCACATTGCCAACCTTAATGATTAACCCATAAAATAAAATAAAGGTCATGTCAAAACATTAACAACCAACAACTATTGTCGCTTCAAATTAATATAGACTTTAATACCACCAAGTTATATGAAACCTAGACCCAACATTATAATATATTACAAATTTTGTATATAACACCTATCATGCCATATCAACAAACTTCATATCCATTATTATATATCACGTTGTAATATGATATGGTTTATAACACCAATTTTATGTTATATACTTTGCACAAGATATCCTAAGATACCACATTGACAACCATCACTTTTTACCTTGGTGTATTGTGATAAAAAAACCATAACCTTTGTATAATGTAACAACTTAGCATATTAATAATGAGATTCCTTTCATTATAATGAATGCAAAAGAGGTTAATGCCCTATGCCATAATTCTCGGCATAAACTTAAATATATAAACCTTTCTCATCGTGCATTCATTTTCATGATGAAATTCTTATGATTATACCACTAAAGAATAATTTAACATACATATATGTTGTCATTTTAAAGCATCAAATAATGTAAGGCTCATTCTATAAAGGATGAACTTCAATTCACATCAATACCTAACCTATATATATGAAGTCAAGAAGTTGTACAAACACTTATTTCACCTTACAAATGCAACATGTAGTAATATGCATGTGAGAATATATTGTATCATGAGGCATTAATCGTTGAAATACTCTTCAACATTGATATCATATCCATTAATAATGATATTAAAAAATCAATTTCATGTGTAATAAAAGAACGTGCCATATAGAAACATTAGACATACTTTACTAGGGTGGTTACCTAGTTTAGTCTAATTTTAACACAAGGATACAGTCTTTGCAACACTTTTCTAGTTGTATTCACAAGTGGGCTATATATAAGTCAATAGTTGAGTCTTGAACTAATAGCAGTATACTATGTTGGAGAGTGAGGGAATAAGATAGATCAAGGATCTATATATTCCAATGTGAGGTGGAGTCTAAAGACATTATTGTAACATGTAAGCGCCTACGAGCATAGATCATCATGCAATAGGAAACATAAGGAACCAAAAAAATTCCATGATAACTTGATCCAAATGACCACCCATATATAGCACCAAAGTGTAACTAAGTCCCTTGAATTAAGGAAGACATAGTCCACATTGATTAGTCATGTCACATAACAAACTCTTTGAACTATGCATCTATCAACTTCCTTATTTTACCATACCATCAGAATGACTACTTAGTTGACCACTCAATTAACTGCTTCGTTGAATCTCCTAATTGACGTATGACTATCCACTAACTATCTCAAGAAAATCTAGAGGTGTGATGAACATAGTTATCTTGTTGTTCTAACATAAACTTACAAAGCATGTGTTTATGATACTCATCTTCCCACAATATCATATTTTCAATTTGAGATTTAAAACTTACTTTTGTGCAAAAATATTCCAAAGTTTCTTTTTTTTTTATAAGGTAAAAATTAGCGGTAATTCCCTCAAAGAAATGCACACCAAAACCTACAGTTAATGATGAATTGAAATAAAAATATTCTAATCTAGATTTACCAACTATTTATATAACCACTTATACTCAATTTTCCATAATCATTCTTCAATTAAACCTAAATGTAGTAAAATGACAATTTTATATTATTTATCAATTATCATTGTGAATACAAAACTTTGCTCTAAGGAAAAACCAAATACACACCTATTAAGAAATTTGGATTAAAGCCTATTACACAATATTAAACTTAACTATTGTACATCATGTCTACTAAAAATGCTTATTTAATTATTTTCAAATATTTTGCATAAGTTTGAAACAAAATCGGTGAAATAAGATGAAATTGGGCATTCTAGAAAAAACTAAAGCAAGAACATAATACCTAAAAATGTTATAAGGCTTTTATATTGATAAAGAATTACAACCCTATAACTATTTATTATTGAAAGATAAAACCTAAATTTAAACATAAAATGAAAAATAAAAATAGCTACACAATTTTTCTCATCTTATTTACAATATATTAACTACGCCAAAAGCATTTTTCTATTGTGAGATTTAATAAGATAACACTGTAGAGATTCGTAAAACGACACTGTAAAAATCTTCTACCTGGCATTTTTAAAATCAACTTTAGTCGCCCTCCTCTTCATTTAACATCATCACCCTTTGTTTAACATCATCAACATTCCTTTACACCATAATGTACAAATACTAGTAACTTTCCTCAACAACAACATACAACATCTTAAAAAAATATATCAATAAAGTGTACTCTTGAAAATATCTAACATATGCATATCTAAAATATCATTCACCATAGTTGCATGTAAGTGTGTATTACTATAACTCCTTACACAAAGTCCATTAAGAATATGATTAATTATAATTAATAAAAAATGTACGATATCAAATTCACAATTGCATGGAGGTGTTTATGACGATAACCTTTTACATAATGGTTATTAACAATATAATTAATTATATTTGGAAAATTTAAATTAAATGTTAAATTTTATATTAATATTTTTAGTTTCATTTTTAACAGGATAATATTTAAAAAACAATTATTGAAAAAAAATTAAAACAATACCTAATTTACTATTATTATTTAATGTATAATGTTTAGTATAGTCATTCCACTTATTAAGAATTTAAAGAAATGGTTAACAAAGTAAAAAAATAGTGTATTATATTGAAAGTAGTGTATTATATTGAAAGGAAGTCAAAAATAACTATAGAGAAATATATAAGAAATTAGTATAACTATATAAATTTATAATTGATAAATAATTATAGATATCTAAATATTATCTTATAAATTAAAATAAAAAAATATCAAAAATTAACTAAATTATAATTTTTTTATTATATTATATTTATAGAAAAAAATAATATGAAGCTAATATTTATATATTAAAAAAATATGTAACAAGATTTTCAACTATTAAGATTATCCAATTTTATTATGGAGATTATTAATTTGTAAATAGACTATGTTACAATATCATGACTTATCAATGTTACATACTCAAAAAAAACTATGACTTATTTCATAGTCAAAATATTTTTTATTTACTTTATTTCATAGAGTTTAAAATCCTACCAACCACTTATTAATTATTCATGATTATGTCAAGAAACTTTTCCAACATAGTAAAAGGTCCCAATAAAAAAAATTAATAATTATAATTAAACTAATCTAGATGCATTTTACCCCTGAATTTTCTAGATACATTTTACCCCCTGAATTTACTAAACTTGGAAAAGTGAAAGATAGTAACTTGCCCAGCCGGTAAAATGGTTCATGACGTAGGCGGAAACATCATTACTAAGACTATGGAAAAGACTATATCTCAATCTTAATTATGGAAACAACTATATCTCAATCTTAATCATTATAACCATTCATACTCTCATCATTATGTCGTTTTGTGGCCAGTGTAATTTATTAATTAATTAAATTTTAATTTTAAATATATATATATATATATATATGAAACCCTAATTTTTATATGAGGCGGTTATTATTACATTTAATATAATTATTTTTATAAGTATTATTAAATAAGTTAATTATAAAATATTTTGAAGACTTGAAGTCATGGAATGGGGAAATAATTGTTCACCAAACCAGAACAAATTAAATATTTTAACACACAATACTAAACCACACAAACTAAGATTCTTTATTGTAAATTATAATTTTAAATTATAAATAGTAATTTTTTAAATATTAATATTAATTGTAGTATAAATAATATTTTTAAGAAAATATTTATTAATAACTATAGATAATTAAAATTATTAAATAAATAATTAAATCGAAAAAAATATAATTATATTGTAATTATATTAAGAAATTAGCTTAAATAATTCTTATAATTTTATTTTATATTTAAATATGACAGAAATAGCCCATAGGGCGTAAAATAGATGGTGATGGGGTATACTGTTAAGTCACTCTGTGATGTGAAGGTCACTGGTTCGAAATTATGTGGGCAAAAATCTAGTCATGTTAAAGGTTGGTGTGGCCTAGGTCGAGTGTGATCCTCAGGGGATTTTGACAACTTAGATGCCCATGGGTCACAATTTTTTAAGCCACGGGTCAAGCCTGATGTAATCTTTGACAAACTCATACCACTTAAAAAAAGAATGACAGAAATAAATATACTAATATCATTATGCATTTTACAAATTGTGGTCCTAAAGAATCAATATTATATGGTTTTTTAAGTTAAGATCCTAAAGAATCAATATTATATAACAATACATATCAAAATGAATTGATATTTATACTCAACCTCCTTGGTAATGAAATATGTAATAAGGAAGGAGAATATGATTCGATTTTTGGCAAAGGCATCTAGGGTTGAGGGCTCACTTTTCAAGATCGTGTTTGTCCCCCTCTTAGTTGCACTTACTTTTTATGTTAAGATGGAATTATATTTAAGTGAGTTAGATCCTCTTACTTCTAACCTCTATAGACAAGGAAATAAAAAGAGACATTAATTTATTTCATTAGTATGTTCAAGGGACTTAAGCGAGTTTAACTAGCTTATTTTAGCAAGCAATGGTAGTGTGAAGTAGCACCCAACACTTAACTTATTTTAGTAGGCACGCTTATAAAATATTTTCTATGTGAATGGTGGATTTTAGTGGTTGAACTTTCATTTTTATTGTTTCAAGGTTGTTACGAGATAAAATCCCCAAGGCTAGGGTTGGTAGCCCGAACAGAGTGGAAGTAAAAGAACAATAAAGAAAACTCAATCAATAATATAATTCACTTAAAATTCACCAAGTAGGAGATGGGCACTTATAGGTGACTCCAACAACTGATGTAGATCCCGAAGGGTCCAAACCCCCGTTCTTCCTCCAAATGTGCATACCTACAACATAAGCAAGAGACCAATGAGTTGAATAATGAATTCAAAGCATACAGCTAGATATATGATCCATTAATCCATCAAGTATCCAATAAAATAATCTTATGCATAACATACAAAAAACAAGTTGGGAAGAACATGAGCCTCTTTATTGAAATTTGCAGCAAAGAGGTAGTTAGACCATCACCTAACCCTTACTGGAAGCATTGAACATGACCTTCATCTGGATCCTCCCTTCTCCAACCATTTAATGTCTCCTCCAACAAAAGCTATATGAGTGTGAGATATGGTAACTCAACACCACAACATGGAAACTAGGGTTTCTTGAAGTAGGGGATGTTCTTAAAAACATAGGAAATAGCAAACATAATCGGGGACAATTTTGCAAGAGTTTTGTTGCAAAGGAAAATCATAATCATGAGGACCACCTAAGGCATGTACAAATACCGCTACAAATTGGTTTAGGTGGTTATGTCGTGGATTGAAATAGGTGGGTTTCTTGTCTAACTGATAAACCCTGGCCAAAAAAATTGCATTATATATATATTTTTTAAATGAAAGCATATGCGGATTTCTTTGGTAGTACCTACATATATACATGTTTTACATTCGGGAAACTTGCATATAGAATTTGAAAATTCCTTTGCTAAGATAAGGTTAGATCTTCATAGGGAAAATGGGATGCTTCCCTAGCCAACAAGTGCATCTAGACATAGGTATGGACAAAGATGCTACGACAAAGGTATTTTTGGGTTAGTCTAATAACTAATTTTGTTTTGATGGTCATGAATATTGGTCTAATTTTTGGTAATTTTTATTTTGTTTGTTAAACATAAATGTTGAGAAATAGTTTTGATCAACTAATTGTGTTTATTAATAAAATATTTATAGTATTTCAACTTTTTTTTCAATGATTTCATCATGATTTTCAACTATGTTGTATTTCAATTTTATATCGATGAAAGAATTAATATTATGTGTATTGTTAATTTGACTATCTTATTTTATGTTTCAATTGTTAAGTGAAGCCTCAAAATCTCTATTGCAATCTCTTTTGAGCCTATTTTGGTTAATGATTATATTAGAGACAATACCATGTACCACATCATTACTCAAAATTGAAAATTTAATTTCTAATCTAAATAATCGTGGTTTTAGACTACACAAAAATACATCTAGTTTCAATTAAGAAAATGAGATAAATATAATTGCATTTAATTTTAAGATTATATGTTACAAAACATTTTTTTAATTTCTCAAATTTATTCCAAGTCTCATGATAGATTTTACAAGCCCAGGCATCATAGTCACAAAGAATAATTGGGATACTTAAAGTGTTGAAAAATAGCTTTTTCTTATTCCAAGACTCTCAGTTCGGATAGAGACCATAATAGATTTCTAGCCACCAACATTTCTCTTCTCAACATTGTGCTTCTAATTTTAATGGCAATGCTTAACTATTTATAAGATTGTACTTCCTCGATGATGTTATCACTATGTAAAATCAAAGGATAAACTCTTTTGTTAGATTTGATAATGATCATAATCTTGTTTTCTTGTTTTTTTTTTGTGACTAGGAGAATTAAAAACTAGGCCAATTTCATACTTGTGTGACATTATGTCAATTCCAACCACTACCACTAACCTCTAGCTGCATACATATGCCCCTTCTATAGATACTTGTAAGTCAAGGTTTGACCCTGTGACCTTTACATAAGGAGTTCCTTAACAAAACACCCTACCACCAACTATTCTACACCATGGCATCTCATAATCTTGATTTTATTAATATTAATGGTGAATTTGTAATTTTTGCACCAATGTTAGGAAATTTTGAGTTCCTTGTGAGGGTCATTAATATTTTTTATAGGAAGAACAATTATCATATCATAGGGCAACAATGATTTCTACCATGCTAGTACCAACATATCCTTCATTTTCTAAATATTTCTATGTTATATCAATATAGATGCCAAAAGGAATGGGAGAAAGGGGACACCCTTTTTTTTGTATGTAAATTAGTTTAATCTATTTAATTATATCTGAAATATACATAGATGCCATGCAATCCCAAAAAGTAGGCATTGTATCCTATCCTAGAGGAACTTCATGAGTCTATAGAAGCTATCTAGGAAAACAAGATAGAATAGGCTTACCTTGAGGGGAAACCATTCTCAAGAAAATAGCTAGTAATATACCTAATTATTGAATCTTTGTAAACAAATTCAAGCTAGTCCACCCACAGGGAAACTAGAACTAGAGGATTAACTAATAAATGTAACATAGGAAAGAAACAAGCAAAATTGAAATTGCAACTAAAAAACTAAAATCTATTACTAGAAGAACCCACAACCATGCCCTTGATAGTTGTTTGATGTGTGGGAACGATGATAGAATTGTTTAAAGAAGTTCATGTCACAATTGTGTGCACAATTCCACCTTGATTGGGGATGAACTATGTATACAAGTTGATCTATAACTTGTTCTATTGTTCTAGGTGACAAGACAACAAAATATTTATGAGAGGTATGTATCCTTTGTGAGTAGAGCATGGGTAACAAAATATTTGGTATGAGAATATATTTCAATATTCTTGTTGAATTTTATGTCTCTGGTGTAGCAAAGGCCAAGATCTAGGATGAAACTAGTAGTTACTTGGTCAGTCATAGCATCCTTCATATATGCTTGAATTTTGGCTTCCTCTTTGACTTCATGGATCATACATTATAGATGTAGAGGGGTAGAGTGATGATAAGTGAAATAAAAAGCCCTTGAGCCTAAATAGGGTGGTTTATTTCATTTGGGTTAGCTTTGCATATGCTTGATGCTTATAAGGGCCACATGGAGTCATCTAATAAGAAATTCGAGAAGGGAGACTATGACCAGAACAACTATTAATAAATTAGGTTGAGTGTATTGTCCCTTTTGTTGGACATGGGCAATAAAGACCATCTCAATAGCCTAATCATTCCCACAAGCTACAAATTGAAATAAATTGGTGAATCTCAAGGGAGGAAGTAATTAAGTAAGTTGACTAAAGAAAATAATATTAAAAAATCACTTTATTTAATGAATGAAAAGGTGACCCATGGTATTGACCATGGTATTTCGATAAGCCATCCTAATGAAAGAGAAATAGGAGCTCATTTTTGGGCTCATTGAGCTTTATATGGGGGCTTGCAACCTTAGACAGTCATTGCAAGGATAAACCATATTTCTAATTGGAACTTAGAAAGGAAGGACGAGATTTTGGGGAGATTGTCACAACACTAAAGAAACACACATTATAGACAAGGGAGTCTAGCCAAAGAGCGGTTTTGAAAGAGACCATATTGCTCCATGCTGGTCTATTGTCAGCGTCCTTTTCAAAATGAATTTGATGTAATTTCCCTCTCGATAATAAATAA
>APFE031587607.1:6746-42311 GCA_000404065.3 Pinus taeda | reverse complement strand
CCAACTATTTATATAACCACTTATACTCAATTTTCCATAATCATTCTTCAATTAAACCTAAATGTAGTAAAATGACAATTTTATATTATTTATCAATTATCATTGTGAATACAAAACTTTGCTCTAAGGAAAAACCAAATACACACCTATTAAGAAATTTGGATTAAAGCCTATTACACAATATTAAACTTAACTATTGTACATCATGTCTACTAAAAATGCTTATTTAATTATTTTCAAATATTTTGCATAAGTTTGAAACAAAATCGGTGAAATAAGATGAAATTGGGCATTCTAGAAAAAACTAAAGCAAGAACATAATACCTAAAAATGTTATAAGGCTTTTATATTGATAAAGAATTACAACCCTATAACTATTTATTATTGAAAGATAAAACCTAAATTTAAACATAAAATGAAAAATAAAAATAGCTACACAATTTTTCTCATCTTATTTACAATATATTAACTACGCCAAAAGCATTTTTCTATTGTGAGATTTAATAAGATAACACTGTAGAGATTCGTAAAACGACACTGTAAAAATCTTCTACCTGGCATTTTTAAAATCAACTTTAGTCGCCCTCCTCTTCATTTAACATCATCACCCTTTGTTTAACATCATCAACATTCCTTTACACCATAATGTACAAATACTAGTAACTTTCCTCAACAACAACATACAACATCTTAAAAAAATATATCAATAAAGTGTACTCTTGAAAATATCTAACATATGCATATCTAAAATATCATTCACCATAGTTGCATGTAAGTGTGTATTACTATAACTCCTTACACAAAGTCCATTAAGAATATGATTAATTATAATTAATAAAAAATGTACGATATCAAATTCACAATTGCATGGAGGTGTTTATGACGATAACCTTTTACATAATGGTTATTAACAATATAATTAATTATATTTGGAAAATTTAAATTAAATGTTAAATTTTATATTAATATTTTTAGTTTCATTTTTAACAGGATAATATTTAAAAAACAATTATTGAAAAAAAATTAAAACAATACCTAATTTACTATTATTATTTAATGTATAATGTTTAGTATAGTCATTCCACTTATTAAGAATTTAAAGAAATGGTTAACAAAGTAAAAAAATAGTGTATTATATTGAAAGTAGTGTATTATATTGAAAGGAAGTCAAAAATAACTATAGAGAAATATATAAGAAATTAGTATATACTATAATAATTTAATAATTGATAATAATTATAGATATCTAAATATTTATCTTATATTAAAAATTTAAAAATAAACAATAAAAAATTAACTAAATTATAATTTTTTTTTATTTTATTAATTTATAGAAAAAATAATATGAGTCTAAATATTTATATATTAAAAAAAATATGTAACAAGATTTTCAACTATTAAGATTATCCAATTTTATTATGGAGATTATTAATTTGTAAATAGACTATGTTACAATATCATGACTTATCAATGTTACATACTCAAAAAAAACTATGACTTATTTCATAGTCAAAATATTTTTTATTTACTTTATTTCATAGAGTTTAAAATCCTACCAACCACTTATTAATTATTCATGATTATGTCAAGAAACTTTTCCAACATAGTAAAAGGTCCCAATAAAAAAAATTAATAATTATAATTAAACTAATCTAGATGCATTTTACCCCTGAATTTTCTAGATACATTTTACCCCCTGAATTTACTAAACTTGGAAAAGTGAAAGATAGTAACTTGCCCAGCCGGTAAAATGGTTCATGACGTAGGCGGAAACATCATTACTAAGACTATGGAAAAGACTATATCTCAATCTTAATTATGGAAACAACTATATCTCAATCTTAATCATTATAACCATTCATACTCTCATCATTATGTCGTTTTGTGGCCAGTGTAATTTATTATTATTAAATATTTTATTTTTAATTTTAAATATTAATATATAATATATATATTGAAGACCCTAATTTTTTATATGAGCGGTTAAGTTATTACATGATTTTGTAATATAAATTATTGGTTTATAAGTATTATTAAATAAGTATTATAATATATTTTTTGAAGACTTGAAGTCAATGGAATTGGGGAAATAAATTGTCACCAACAGACAAATTAAAATTAGTTAACCACAAATTACTAAAACACACACAACTAAGATTCTTTATTGTATAAAATTATATTTTTAAATTAATAAATAGTAATTTTTTTAAATATTTAAATATTAATTTTGTAGTAATAATCATTTTTTAAGAAAAATAATTATTAATGAACTATAGATACTTATAAATTAAAATTTTTAAATAATAATTAAAATCGAAAAAATTATAATTATATTGTTAATTATATTTAAGAAAATTAGCTTAAATAATTCTTATAATTTTATTTTTATATTTAAATATGACAGAAATAGCCCATAGGGCGTAAAATAGATGGTGATGGGGTATACTGTTAAGTCACTCTGTGATGTGAAGGTCACTGGTTCGAAATTATGTGGGCAAAAATCTAGTCATGTTAAAGGTTGGTGTGGCCTAGGTCGAGTGTGATCCTCAGGGGATTTTGACAACTTAGATGCCCATGGGTCACAATTTTTTAAGCCACGGGTCAAGCCTGATGTAATCTTTGACAAACTCATACCACTTAAAAAAAGAATGACAGAAATAAATATACTAATATCATTATGCATTTTACAAATTGTGGTCCTAAAGAATCAATATTATATGGTTTTTTAAGTTAAGATCCTAAAGAATCAATATTATATAACAATACATATCAAAATGAATTGATATTTATACTCAACCTCCTTGGTAATGAAATATGTAATAAGGAAGGAGAATATGATTCGATTTTTGGCAAAGGCATCTAGGGTTGAGGGCTCACTTTTCAAGATCGTGTTTGTCCCCCTCTTAGTTGCACTTACTTTTTATGTTAAGATGGAATTATATTTAAGTGAGTTAGATCCTCTTACTTCTAACCTCTATAGACAAGGAAATAAAAAGAGACATTAATTTATTTCATTAGTATGTTCAAGGGACTTAAGCGAGTTTAACTAGCTTATTTTAGCAAGCAATGGTAGTGTGAAGTAGCACCCAACACTTAACTTATTTTAGTAGGCACGCTTATAAAATATTTTCTATGTGAATGGTGGATTTTAGTGGTTGAACTTTCATTTTTATTGTTTCAAGGTTGTTACGAGATAAAATCCCCAAGGCTAGGGTTGGTAGCCCGAACAGAGTGGAAGTAAAAGAACAATAAAGAAAACTCAATCAATAATATAATTCACTTAAAATTCACCAAGTAGGAGATGGGCACTTATAGGTGACTCCAACAACTGATGTAGATCCCGAAGGGTCCAAACCCCCGTTCTTCCTCCAAATGTGCATACCTACAACATAAGCAAGAGACCAATGAGTTGAATAATGAATTCAAAGCATACAGCTAGATATATGATCCATTAATCCATCAAGTATCCAATAAAATAATCTTATGCATAACATACAAAAAACAAGTTGGGAAGAACATGAGCCTCTTTATTGAAATTTGCAGCAAAGAGGTAGTTAGACCATCACCTAACCCTTACTGGAAGCATTGAACATGACCTTCATCTGGATCCTCCCTTCTCCAACCATTTAATGTCTCCTCCAACAAAAGCTATATGAGTGTGAGATATGGTAACTCAACACCACAACATGGAAACTAGGGTTTCTTGAAGTAGGGGATGTTCTTAAAAACATAGGAAATAGCAAACATAATCGGGGACAATTTTGCAAGAGTTTTGTTGCAAAGGAAAATCATAATCATGAGGACCACCTAAGGCATGTACAAATACCGCTACAAATTGGTTTAGGTGGTTATGTCGTGGATTGAAATAGGTGGGTTTCTTGTCTAACTGATAAACCCTGGCCAAAAAAATTGCATTATATATATATTTTTTAAATGAAAGCATATGCGGATTTCTTTGGTAGTACCTACATATATACATGTTTTACATTCGGGAAACTTGCATATAGAATTTGAAAATTCCTTTGCTAAGATAAGGTTAGATCTTCATAGGGAAAATGGGATGCTTCCCTAGCCAACAAGTGCATCTAGACATAGGTATGGACAAAGATGCTACGACAAAGGTATTTTTGGGTTAGTCTAATAACTAATTTTGTTTTGATGGTCATGAATATTGGTCTAATTTTTGGTAATTTTTATTTTGTTTGTTAAACATAAATGTTGAGAAATAGTTTTGATCAACTAATTGTGTTTATTAATAAAATATTTATAGTATTTCAACTTTTTTTTCAATGATTTCATCATGATTTTCAACTATGTTGTATTTCAATTTTATATCGATGAAAGAATTAATATTATGTGTATTGTTAATTTGACTATCTTATTTTATGTTTCAATTGTTAAGTGAAGCCTCAAAATCTCTATTGCAATCTCTTTTGAGCCTATTTTGGTTAATGATTATATTAGAGACAATACCATGTACCACATCATTACTCAAAATTGAAAATTTAATTTCTAATCTAAATAATCGTGGTTTTAGACTACACAAAAATACATCTAGTTTCAATTAAGAAAATGAGATAAATATAATTGCATTTAATTTTAAGATTATATGTTACAAAACATTTTTTTAATTTCTCAAATTTATTCCAAGTCTCATGATAGATTTTACAAGCCCAGGCATCATAGTCACAAAGAATAATTGGGATACTTAAAGTGTTGAAAAATAGCTTTTTCTTATTCCAAGACTCTCAGTTCGGATAGAGACCATAATAGATTTCTAGCCACCAACATTTCTCTTCTCAACATTGTGCTTCTAATTTTAATGGCAATGCTTAACTATTTATAAGATTGTACTTCCTCGATGATGTTATCACTATGTAAAATCAAAGGATAAACTCTTTTGTTAGATTTGATAATGATCATAATCTTGTTTTCTTGTTTTTTTTTTGTGACTAGGAGAATTAAAAACTAGGCCAATTTCATACTTGTGTGACATTATGTCAATTCCAACCACTACCACTAACCTCTAGCTGCATACATATGCCCCTTCTATAGATACTTGTAAGTCAAGGTTTGACCCTGTGACCTTTACATAAGGAGTTCCTTAACAAAACACCCTACCACCAACTATTCTACACCATGGCATCTCATAATCTTGATTTTATTAATATTAATGGTGAATTTGTAATTTTTGCACCAATGTTAGGAAATTTTGAGTTCCTTGTGAGGGTCATTAATATTTTTTATAGGAAGAACAATTATCATATCATAGGGCAACAATGATTTCTACCATGCTAGTACCAACATATCCTTCATTTTCTAAATATTTCTATGTTATATCAATATAGATGCCAAAAGGAATGGGAGAAAGGGGACACCCTTTTTTTTGTATGTAAATTAGTTTAATCTATTTAATTATATCTGAAATATACATAGATGCCATGCAATCCCAAAAAGTAGGCATTGTATCCTATCCTAGAGGAACTTCATGAGTCTATAGAAGCTATCTAGGAAAACAAGATAGAATAGGCTTACCTTGAGGGGAAACCATTCTCAAGAAAATAGCTAGTAATATACCTAATTATTGAATCTTTGTAAACAAATTCAAGCTAGTCCACCCACAGGGAAACTAGAACTAGAGGATTAACTAATAAATGTAACATAGGAAAGAAACAAGCAAAATTGAAATTGCAACTAAAAAACTAAAATCTATTACTAGAAGAACCCACAACCATGCCCTTGATAGTTGTTTGATGTGTGGGAACGATGATAGAATTGTTTAAAGAAGTTCATGTCACAATTGTGTGCACAATTCCACCTTGATTGGGGATGAACTATGTATACAAGTTGATCTATAACTTGTTCTATTGTTCTAGGTGACAAGACAACAAAATATTTATGAGAGGTATGTATCCTTTGTGAGTAGAGCATGGGTAACAAAATATTTGGTATGAGAATATATTTCAATATTCTTGTTGAATTTTATGTCTCTGGTGTAGCAAAGGCCAAGATCTAGGATGAAACTAGTAGTTACTTGGTCAGTCATAGCATCCTTCATATATGCTTGAATTTTGGCTTCCTCTTTGACTTCATGGATCATACATTATAGATGTAGAGGGGTAGAGTGATGATAAGTGAAATAAAAAGCCCTTGAGCCTAAATAGGGTGGTTTATTTCATTTGGGTTAGCTTTGCATATGCTTGATGCTTATAAGGGCCACATGGAGTCATCTAATAAGAAATTCGAGAAGGGAGACTATGACCAGAACAACTATTAATAAATTAGGTTGAGTGTATTGTCCCTTTTGTTGGACATGGGCAATAAAGACCATCTCAATAGCCTAATCATTCCCACAAGCTACAAATTGAAATAAATTGGTGAATCTCAAGGGAGGAAGTAATTAAGTAAGTTGACTAAAGAAAATAATATTAAAAAATCACTTTATTTAATGAATGAAAAGGTGACCCATGGTATTGACCATGGTATTTCGATAAGCCATCCTAATGAAAGAGAAATAGGAGCTCATTTTTGGGCTCATTGAGCTTTATATGGGGGCTTGCAACCTTAGACAGTCATTGCAAGGATAAACCATATTTCTAATTGGAACTTAGAAAGGAAGGACGAGATTTTGGGGAGATTGTCACAACACTAAAGAAACACACATTATAGACAAGGGAGTCTAGCCAAAGAGCGGTTTTGAAAGAGACCATATTGCTCCATGCTGGTCTATTGTCAGCGTCCTTTTCAAAATGAATTTGATGTAATTTCCCTCTCGATAATAAATAAGTAAATAAATAGTTGGGTTGCAGTGGAATTTTCTACATGCTTTGTAGGTGTTGGTCCGAATCTACTAAATTTCATACAAGAATTATCATGTGCTTTTTTTGAAGAAAAATCATATAATAATTTCCTATAAATTGAATAAATTTTAAAAAGGGAATATTATAATGGTATCATAGTTGAGAATCTTGCTGGCTTGAAGGGTTTAATTTGAGTAAGGTTGCAATGGGATTATGTCTGGTGCATACACAAAAATTTGCAAGGTCAAATTGAATTACCAGGGTCGATTTGAATTTAGGGTTTAGAGACTAAGTTTCCTTACTAGAGGAACTTGTGTTATTCAAAGAAGGAACAATTTTATTTCGTTTGAGCTCGAAACCCTATTTAGGACTCGAAAAATAGAGAGCGTCGAGACTATTGTGTCAAGTTGAGTTACCATTGTGGGGACAAGTAACTAGGTTGAGAACTGCAATCAAGACTAAGAATTTGAAAGGTTGATTTAGGAATTTTTTCCAATGGTTGAATTGATTTGTGAATCCCCGGGTTGACAAGTTTAGCATAGAACGAGCTTCCTCCTCACCATTAAGCCAAGTTAATTCATTATGGTGTTGAATGAGAAGGGGGCGATGGATTATCCACAACCATCTTGAGGAGTCACTACTAGTTGAGTGCCATAATATGAAGTGAAGATCCTAGGTGAATGAGACATCGCCTGTAGAGAATTTTTTTTGCAGAGTGTCTACACTCCGCCATACAAGATCCAGATATGTAAGTGATTTGGTTCCAATTATATACATCAAATGTGTAAGCTGATAGAGCTTGGGGAGTCAGGTAGTTATGTATCAACCGGGATATCCATTTATTCCTCATAGAGTTGTGAAATAGGTGAATCGGTATTCCAGAGTCATGAAGATCAAAGGTCGAGTCAGATGATGTTGAGGCCATTGGAATTAAAGAGCCTTCTAGTACATAAATAGAGGAGAAAACTAGGGTTGATGGATGCAGAGAGGTTCACATCAAAATGACAGGGTCAAATTAAGAAAAATCCACTTACGTAGAAAAAACAAATTCTCTAGCCAACAAATAAAGGATCACAAGGTGATCAGGTTTCATTAGGAGATGGTTTGAAGTCTAGAGAATAGTCTAAATATTTTGTGTAAGAAAGTGGATAAACAACCTCATGGCTTGACCACATTCAAACCTAGTTTTTATACACGAAGCTGAGATCCCACCCTTTAGATAGTAGCATTATGCGTATCTCATTATAGAAGAATACATCATGTTAAGCATTAATGTAAAAGGATGGGTTCTATTTAGAACACCGATCAAGAATCCTTGTGGCCACTTAATTTTTGGGTTGAATTATGTTCATGGGGCAAGTTAAATCCTTGTTTCACATACTATCACCATTGAGAGGGTGCAACAATTCAATAAGGGACCAACTATCAATTAGAAATCCATAGTATTGAGGGGAAGAGTGCCTTTAGATCATATGAAGCAACACTTTTTATCAAGGACAAATTGTAGTCATGAGTATTGAATCTTGAAGTAAATCATAATACTAATCCTAAAGGCCGAGATAGGTATTAAAGGAATCAATGACAGATGGTAAATTGTCATATCACTCGATTTGTTGTTCGCAAGGGCTTAGTAGAGTGTCATTGTTGTGTCATATGGAGTGCCTGCAAAATACGACTTGTTGACAGATTACTAAAGAAAAAATTCTCAAAAATGAAACATTAGGAACTCAATCCCTATTATAATTGATCAACGAATATAAAAAAAAATATTTATGATTTCTTTCCATCTGCTTGACAAATGTCTCTAAGTAGAATTTAAGCCTGTTTAGCATACTTAGGAGACTATGACAACATATTAGACTACAATTTGTAGAGACATGGTTTATCCCTTGTTAAAAACACATATAGAAGTGGTTAGTAGGATCCTATTATGAGATAGATGCTAATTATGGTGTTTACAATTCTTTATCATAAGGGTATTAGGTAGTCCAGAAGATAATTTTCATTGATCTTCTTTCAAATTGATCTTAAACAGGTTTTTGTTACACCACTCTGAATAATGTGAAATCAACAATTGGATAACAAATGAAAGGGAATATGGAAGTAATTAATGCAATACTAGCATATTTCAAGAATTTCCTAGGACACCTGTAGGATGACACAAAATTCAATAAGGAAATTCTCTTACCATGTGACCAAATTTTTCATGTGAGATGATTCCAGTGGATTGTTGGGAAGACATGCAACTTGTCTATTCATAAACATCAAATAGAATTCTCAACTCGTTATCACTGTCATAAATTTTTTCCAAGATAAAGATGAAGTGCTTTATTTTTAGAAGAAAACAAGTCATCTAATAAATTATACAAGTGTACAATAATTTTTGGTAAACTAGTTTGTTAGAATGACATGTGCATTTAGAGACTTAGGATTGACCTAAGCTACATGTTTTGAGCCAACTTCAAGTGTTTATGAAAATTCAATACTGATGTGTCCATATTTGAAGACTCATATGCATGGTGAAGGGCTTAAAAGTTGCATTGTCCACATGTGAAGGAAGACTTCAAGTCTTGCTTGCACAACTTGTGGAGGACTCAAACTTAAAAGAAGTAGTTTTGATTAGTCAAGCAATAGTATGTTGATGAACTCATTGGGGAAGATACTAGAGGAGAAGATTTTTATTGCAAGAGAAAAACTTGGGGGTTGGTTTCCACCAAAAGATGTCCTTATTTTCTCATTGAAGGTGGTAGAAGAATGTAATAGCCTCGGGTTAAGGTTTCATGTAATAAAGGATAATAAAGGAAAAATAAGACCAACTTCATGGGACACAAATTCCAAGATGAATGTTGGGAAAACATCATAGCGGGAATCATGTGTGATTTATTAATGGCTATGGAATTTGGGAAAGGAAAAGGGGCAATAAATGGAATTTAACTATGAAAATAAAGGAAAATAGGAGAAAAGGAAGGCGAAGAGACACGATTGCATGGAGAGGAAATTAGAGGAAAATGAAGGAAAAGGGGACATCAATGATAAAAATGCATCAGAGAAACAATTCACAACTTTTGTCAGTTCATTTTTGGCTCTTTCTCATATACTCTTGCACAGTTAGAGTATTCTTGGAGCACTTTAGTATTCACTTGGATTTGGAGAAAGGAAAAAGAGAAATAAAGGAAGGAAAACGAAAAGTAAATGAAAGTGAAGGAAAGTAAGGAGAATGTTGGATTAGTAGCCTCAATAAAGAAGATCTTGAAGGTAACAGGTTGCATGTGTGATTTCCTTGCTTGGATGTGAATGCATTGTACATGTGCTTGTTTATTTGGTTCATTTGTTGTCATTGGCATGGGTTTTTCTTGGTTTGATAGTGGTTTCAGCCTTATCTTGCCATTTCTTGGACAACCATGGTGTGATGGGATTAATTCTTGGTTGAGCTTTGGATTGCAGGATTGTTTTGGAACTGGGTGAGGTGGTCTCAGGAAAATCCCAAGGGTTGTTGGTGGAGATAGTTTTCTCTATGAAGCCCTCGATAGGTGGGTAGAGACAGGAAAATGCCTAAAGGTATGATGAAGGAATTATGAGGCATCCTAGCTTGGTCTAGTTTTGTGATCTCGGCACTGGTTTAGGTAAGATCATGGTAGCTTGAGGGTGGAGGTGGTTTAACCCTAGAGTCCCTATTTGGTTATGCCTTGGTTTATCCCATGAAATCCCACATTCATGCTTGGAATATGGCATGGAGATGATTGATTGAAAGAAAGATTTGGTTCAACCCAATCTATGGTTGGGTAGTACCCAAAAGTCCTTGACTTGGTAGGATTTTGCATAAGTTAATATAAGTTATTTTTCCTATTGTGATTTATGAGCACATATTTTGGTTATTATGTCGATTTTATGGTTGATTTGTCATGGTTTATATTATGGTTATATGTTGGCTATATACCTAGTTATATATTGGTTATATACCTGGTTATATGGTGTGCTCTAGCTATGGACCTCTTTCATGATAGGATAAGTTACTGAATGTTTGATGAATGCATGGGTTAACAAGTGTTGTCTCAACTACCTTGAGAGGGCATTGAGCCTTCTTGGTGATTCTTAGATGAAGGTTAGAAGTTTATGATCGGATATTAATTCATTAACTGTAGCTTTCATGTTTACCATATGTTTGACGAAATGTTCCATCTTTCAGTAGTCATGTCTTGGTTAAGATCTTGTTCAAGTTTTGAATAGTTAGCCTTGTTATCATGTTATTTATGATTTTGGAAAGTTACAAGCAGTTTTGGGAAGTGATATGGAGGTTTTCATGAAAAAGTGGCATAGATCTTGCGATTTCATGCACATAACAAGGAATTTTGAACTATAATTGCTGATGGGCAGTCTTGTGTGTGCGGGTGGAGCCTCATAACCACATGCACAATGTGTTAAGGGTGCGGTTTGGGTGTTAAGTCAATGAAAAAGAGTTCTAGATCAAGGATTGATAACCTGGGGTGGTTGGTAAGCTCTTGAGTGATCTATAGTCTCTGAGGGATGTAAATAAGCTTTTATTTTATGGACCCCACTTCCATAACTAGAACTTGGAGGTCAAGTCATATCATAGTTACACTCAACTCATGTTTACCCGGGAGAGCTTGTAAAAGTGGGTAAATGTGGGAGGAGGTTGTTACAAGTTGGTATCATAGTGGGTTTCATTCTCTTTGGGTGATATCTAATGCCATAGGGTGGTATTAGAGTGAGGTTGTAGCACTAGACCTTGTGGTAAATGTATATAGTTATGCATGCATGTCATGCATTTGGATGGTTATAATTATTATGCATGTTGTCATTATTGCATTTTTTTGTCATCATGTATGATGTTGATATGTTTATATGCAGATGAATGTATATGTATCATGATAATATGGATTTATTTGTGTAGATGAGATAGCCTCCGGTGAGATACATTGAGTTATGGTTTGATTATGTTTTATATTTAGTTTGTCTAACATGGTATGTCTATAGGAAGAACAAGATCAGAGATGAAAATCAGAATGGTGGATTACAATTCACATCACTCTCCTTACAGATCAGTTGAGCAACAAGGAGATGAGTATTCTCCTGATATAGTAGGTACATTGATAATTTTGAAAGAAGAAATAAGTTGTAAGTAAGATAATAGCATGTTGGTTGAGGTGTAGGAAAGGATTTCTAGAGCTCAAGAAAGTAAGCTGAGGTTAATGCAGTGATCATTTAGAGGCTATCATGTTTGCAGAGAAAGGGATAGTCAAGGATTACTCATAAATAGGGGAAAAGACTAATGGGGAATATGGAAGAAAGTCTTGATTAGTATACATGTTAGATAAAGATGATACATTCAAAGGTGGCAGATGGTTGGATACACCTTACATGAGAGGTAGTGCTTGTGGGTTCTATTCTAGTTCTGGTTTAGAGAAACATCAGCATAATCATTGCCATTATCCTTATAGGAGGAGTAAGAAGTAGTTTTTTCTAGATGAGTTCAAGAAGGCCAAGCCTCCTACTTTCTACGGGGAAGTGAAGAAATAAAAAGATGCAGAAGCATGACTGATTGGGATGAAGAATTTATTTTATTTATATGATTATTAAGAGAATATGAAAGCCAAGATAAAGATCTCCAATCTCAAGGGAAAAGTAGATATTTGGTGGGAAGATGTGAAACGTGTCATAGGCATCAAGGTAGAAGATTTGAGTTGGCATGAGTTTAAAAGACTCTTTAGGAAGAAGTACTTATCTAATAGATACTACGATGGAAAGGCCAAGGAATTTTATGAGTTGAAGATGGGTTCTATGATAGATGAAGAGTATACAGATAAGTTTTTGGAGCTATTGAGGTACATGCCTTACCTCAAGGATGAGAAGACAAAGGTCCAAAGGTTCATTAGTGGACTACCTTAGCATTTTAGAATCAGATTGAGTATGATGAACCTCGGTCATTGGAGGAGGTCATCGGGAAGTTGAAGAATTGTCATGAGAAGTTGAAGAGAAAGTATTAGCCTAAGCGTGATTGGAAAGGGAATTAGAAGGTTAAAGTAAAATGGCATCATAATTTAGGAAGACCTTAATATGCAAGTGGGAAATAAAACGTGGCTCCTTACAATAATTTTAGTGTAGCTGAGAAGGGACATGGACCTCAACCTATAGAGCATCAAAATAAAGGTAGTGTAGATAATTGTTGCAGTGTTGGACTTTTAGCAAAGACCATCAGAAAAAGGATTGTCCATTTTACCAAGGTGGAAGGCCAAAAATCTATAGTGCTTAGGAGGCGTAGATAGTTGGAGATGTTGGGGCATAAGATCCCTCAAATTTATGTAGTAATGGATAAAAGGTGGGTTGATAATTAGGAATCCATTAATGAGATGGAAGGTAAGATCCATGATCGACTTGTTTCCATTTTGATTAATCATGGATCTAATTATATTTATGTTAGTCCTGACCTGATTGATAAGTGTGGTTTGAGTGTAGATAACTGTTGCAGTGTTGGACTTTTAGCAAAGACCATCAGAAAAAGGATTGTCCATTGTACTGGGGTGGAAGGCCAAAAATCTATAGTGCTTAGGAGGCGTAGATAGTTGGAGATGTTGGGGCATAAGATCCCTCAAATTTATGTAGTAATGGATAAAAGGTGGGTTGATAATCAGGAATCCATTAATGAGATGGAAGGTAAGATCTGTGATCGAGTTGTTTCCATTTTGATTAATCATGGATCTAATTATATTTATGTTAGTCCTGACCTGATCGATAAGTGTGGTTTGAGTAAAGAAGCGCATGCAAATTCTTGGTTGGTGCAATTGGCTACAGGGACCTAGAAAAGAGTTCATCATTGGGTGAGAGCTTGTGCATTTGAGCTTGATGGTATGCCTACATCAACACATATAAATGTGCTACCATTGGGATCATATAGTATTCTCTTGGGCATAGATTGGTTTTTTACTCGTAGGACTAAGGTAGATTTTTATGAGAAGGCCATTGAGTTCTTGGATGATGATGGAGAAAGGAGAATCTTGTAGGGAAAGAAGAATCCTACATTTGTGAGAATGGTTACAACCATGCAAGATAAATGTAGTTGCAGGAAGGGGTGCATATTTTTTGCAGTGCATATTTCTAGTGACAAAGGGAAATATGTTGAGGCTGAGGAAGTCCTGAAGAGGTATCTTATTTTGCAGTAGTTTCAAGATGTGTTTCCTGCAGATATTTCAGAATTATCACCTCATAGGGAAGTGGATTTCTCTATTTAGCTAGTACTATGAGTAGCACTAGCATCAAAGGCATCTTAAAGGATGAGCACTCTATAGTTGGTGGAATTGAAGTTGCAGCTTTAAGAAATTATTGATAAAGGATACATAAGGTCAAGTGTGTCACCTTGGCATGCACTGGTGTTGTTTGTAAAGATGGAGGATCGTACTCTCAGATTTTGGATTGATTACAAGAAGCTAAACAAGGTGATGATAAAATGCATGTATCATTTGCCTCATATTGATAACTTTTTTGATCAGTTGAAGGGAGTAGTGGTATTTTCAAAGATTTATTTGAGATCGTGATATCATTAGGAGCGCATCAAAGAAGAAGACATCTACAAGACCACATTCCATACGAGTTATGGACATTATGAGTTTGTTGTGGTTGCTTTTGGTCTTATTAATACTCCATCCACTTTCATGTGTTTGTTGAACAATGTGTTGCATCCTTATCTGGACAAGTTGTGATAGTGTTTATTGATGATATATTGATATACTCCAAGAATAAGGAGGAGCATGCAGAACACTTGGTAGCAGTGTTGATATTGTTGAGAGAGAATCGATTCTATGCCAAGCTTAGAAAGTGCAATTCATTTAAGTCTCAGATTCACTACTTGTGACATGTTGTTTCCAAGGAAGGGATAGCAGTGGATTTGGAAAAGATTAAAATTTTCATGGAGTGGCTAGCTCCTGGGAATGTGGATGAGTTCAAATCATTCATGGGACTAGCAAGTTACTACATGAGGTTCATCATGAACTTCTCAAGGATTTACTATCCTATTAAATCCTTGCAGAGAAAAGGAAATAAGTTTTAATGGGCTGAGGAGTGTGCAACTAGCTTAGAGCAGTTGAAGCATTTTCTTACAAATGCATTAGTTTTGAATATTGCAGATTTTTATGGTAGACAAATCACTCTTGTGGACGAGAGAAATCTCCATAGATTAAAAGACAAATCTAAAAAATAAAAATACAATTAATTGTTATCTTTCCTTAATCTATAATTGAAATATGATGTATGAAGTGTGCCAAAGCCTCTTACCTTTCTACGAAATGCTTATGGATGTCCTTTTGATGCTTTCAAAAGCCTTTCCTTACTACTTCAAGAGAAGATCTGCATAAATAGAAATGAACAAGGAATAAAATCATAACATAGATAAAGAGTGAAACATAAAGTGAATGGAAGTTGCAACATAGCATAGATCGCCATGTTAATCTAGTGTGGATTCCAAGAACTGCTTTATCTTGACATCCTTTTTATCCATATTTACCTCTCTTTTCCTACTGCTATCATTCATATTTTGTCAATATGCCTTATTTTTCTATTAAAGTTTACATGTGGTTATACAATTGATTTGATTCTGCAGCTAATCCATAGATCTACAACTACTTCCATTGTTGACAAGGTTTGAGTTCGCCATTTCAACAAAGGAGTATATGGGTAGATAGGGAATGATCCTCTCATGGATTTATTCATATTTACTTGAGATAATTCACCAGGAGACCCAGACTATAACACAGTCAACCATGGTGGTCAATAGCAGTACAATACGCTGGAACAGAGTTCGAATTTTAAGAGATTTCATCGATTTTTTTCAATAGAAAATCAACAAATAAGCGATATGATTTAGTTTTGATAAGGATTATAGTGAAGTCTTATAGGTTTAAATTTCTCATATTGTCAATAAGAACTCTATAAAAACACTGGCATCTCTGTGTAATGTGTGTGCCACCGTATGTAATTTGAGCATCCTGTAGAACTCTTTTTCACTTAATGCAAAGTTCTTATTTCATATATTTTATGTGTTGTTGATCTAAGGTGGCTGACTGCCTCGTGGAAGACCCCTATGCGTAGATCAGGTCTTTGATTCATAGTAATTAGATTTTCGTTTTCGATTGTTATTTCATAGATTTAATTCATGGATGCTTTGTTTTCATGTTTTTAAGATGCAGTTCAATGAAGTTCTCGACTAGGTTCACTTGATTGATTTCTATATCGTTCATTTGGTTTGCTTAATACCTAGCATAAACTCAGTAATATCATTTGTTTAATACCTAGCATAAAATTAGTAATTTTGTTTCATTCATTTGCCTAGCATAGCTTAGTGATTTCATAGCTCAGTAATTTATTTTATGTTTTTATTTTTTCATTGAAATAAAGTTGTAGTAGATAAGAGTGGCAACATTTCTCAACTTCTAAATTCAAGCACATTTTATTTCCAAGTTGATAAATTAAGATTTTCTTTATGTCATTTCATGCTTTCATAGTTAGATTTGTTTAGCTACAGCATAAAAATCCAAAAAAAATTGATAAGTTGAAAAGAATATTAACATAACATATCCATTGGAAAGAGTTAAAATCATTATCCAATCATTCTAAAAACTCAATTCAATTAGAACTAATTCTAGAGATAATATTTAGGATAATCAATTAACAATAAAATCTTAGGAATAACATCCCAGTATAGATAATAACATCATCTCAACACTAATTCTAGAGTTTGACATTAACTTAGATAATGCTAACATAATTACCTTAATGACATAAAAGGCTTCTAGCACATACAATGCACTTGCACTTCATCAGTTTACCTACCTTGCTCGATAATTTAATCTTACAATTTAATAACATTAAATTGACTAAACATTTTGGCGTCATTGCCAGGGAAGTGCAAATAGAAGTTAAAAAAAAAAAAATCAAATAAAAACATGATATGTGTTGGTGTTCCAAATTGCCCTATATTAACCCCATTTCTATAAACATTAACCTCTGTTTTATCTCAACATAAACCTCTCTTTCCTGCACTAGCCGAAGATAACTATCTATTCCTGCACATGCTTCATATTTTACATTAATATTTATTAAAGTGCTTTATTAATAATTTTTATATGGATTCAATGCCTATTAAGTACCTCTTGTAACTTATGTTAATTTCCTAGAAGTAATTGATCAACTTAGTATTAATTATGATTGAATATGACCAGTGTAGGAAGATTCCTGCACCGCCACGAGGACCGTCCAAGATTTCCGTGAGCTAAATCTTTCCATGCGGATGGGTTTGATCCTTGACTCTGAGTTTAGTTGCTGATGAACTGAATAAGGATATTGTAACTGTTGGCTGATTTTGTAATTTCGATTGTTAGTCTGTTCGGCCGAAAGGCCTGAATAAGAAAATGTCTGTAATTAGTGGAATACAGCTAAGGCTGAAAGGATGTATAAAATATAGGTTGTAGGTAGAACTAGCTAGTGATGCTTCGACTGTAATTTCATTTTTCTATGTAATTGGTATCGCCCTTTGGCTCTAGGCTGGACTTGCACTGCCATGTACATTTGCTGATCAAGTAATACAAGGAATCTACCATGATTTTCATACACTGTGTTTAATTTATCTTTGATGTGTATTTGAGTGTTGAAACTTTTCGTTTCTTAAAGGGGAAATGAGCTGGTTGGCTAGGGCCCAACCAACCCAGATCATTTACCCCTTGTTCTTCTAGTATTCAGAAAGATAGTGTGAATACTTATTTTTGCAATTGCGTGGTGTGAGCAGTTCTGATTTATTTCTGAAATTTTGATTTGAATATATTTGGTAGTTAAAGTGTGAAACAAATTTGTGGCATGGGAGTTAATTGAATTTATTTCTTTTCTGGAATTCCTTTCTCGCATTCCTTTACTAACAATCCTTGTCTCAATTCGCTCTCGCTTGGATCGTGCAGGAAGCCCTTTTCCTGTACCAGTGCACACAACTTCCTACAATTTGGTTCAATTATTTATTTTACAACAAACATTGAGTTTCTTTCCTACATATCATTTCCAGTTATTTTGCAAGAAAATGAACTGTTAACTTCAGTAATTGTCTTCAACACTAAAAGTATATCTCTGGAGGATTTGAGAACAGTTTCATGAATTTATCATAAACATGTTATACTTGCATTTTATGTCTTATGAACAAGGAATAGAAACACTTTGAGTTGATTGCCAAAGTTAGTTGACTCGTGCAGATCACTTAGACTACTACTTTGATTACTTTGATTTTCTTTCATTTCATGAAGTTTACTTCCTCTGCAAGATTTAATTAATTAAAGCATTTCCTTTCCATTGAAAATTTATTTCAGGATTTCATTTACAGTTGCAATTCTTTTTCAGCACCTCTTTTAGTCTTTTCGAAAGTATTTAGAAACTTGGCAAAGGAAACTTTGCCTCGGTGCAAGAGATGGTCTCTTGTCATAGAAGCAGAGTGCTCTAAGCCCTGAAGCTTAGAGAATCTTCACAAAGACCTAAATCTTCAGTAAAAGAGGTAAAATATACTTTTACATAGAAACACTATACCTGCACTAGTGCAAGCAGATTCCAACAGTGCAAGAACAGGTTGTTTGTGTAGAAGGAATATCAAGAGGAAAATAGACCTCTGCAAGGGCCTAGTTGTCAGATTGTTAGCTATCTATCTGAAGATTAACATAGCATTTCATTCCAGTATTTAAGATTGTTTTAGTTGTGTGAAAAATCCTTTACTTGGTTTACTTGCAAAATGTTCTTTTACATTCGAGCACTAGAGTTGCCTTGGTGTCAATTTCCTTTAATATTGTTTTAAATCTGATTCTGCAAGCATTTCCTTTGAGAAGTAGGATTAGGAATAAGAAAAGTTCATACCATTTCTGGCATTGCATGTGATTCGTCTCTAGGTTTATGAAACCTCTGGGTTGACAATTAAGTGTTGCGGAGTTTTCTTAAGTGAAATTCCTACACCCAACATTTTGGCACCGTTGCCGGGGAGGTGATTTGAATTGGTAAGAATTTTCCATTTTTTGCAATAGGGGTAAGTCTGCTATTATTTTTTTTGCAGCGTGCTTCTATTGTTTGAAGGAATTTATAGGTGTTGATTTTTTTATTTTTTTAATTGCAGTTTTTATTTGAATTTTGTTTTGTCCTTTTTTTAAGTGAATGCCTAAAAGAGGTAGGGGTCCAAAGCCCACTAGGGGCCAAATAAATACTGGTAAATATGAAACAAAAACTCATATTAGGCCCTCTTTTGTAGGGAGAAAGTCCAAACAAACTCAAACTCATCACATAGGAACAATCCACTTAGGCTCTGGTAGTAGTGGTCCAGGTGTGACACAACCCATAAAGGGGAAGAAGGGGACTGTTGGAATCCACAATCAGCCTTCTCAGCCTGTTGAGAGTGGTTCGTGTGGAAGAACAACAATGGCAGATATGGAAGACCATGCAGAAGGAAGTGGTGAAAATAAGGTAAATGAGGAACAATCCACTTTCATATTCCGATTGTGAATCCTAATATACAAGTACAAATGAAAAACATTCCACCACCAACTCTTCCTCATTTCTATGGTAAGGTACATGAAGACCTAGACTCTTTCTTATTTGAGTTTGATATTTTGTGTAGAAGTTATGATTACTCATCTGATACCAAAAAGTTAAAGTTGTTTCCTGCAACTCTCAAGGAGACATCACTCCGCTGGTTCATGGGACTAGGAGGGAACACTATAAATTCTTGGGAGCAAATGAAGAGAGTGTTCTTATCAAAATATCAGGAATATTGTAAAACTAGAGATATTAAAGATGAAATCTTTACTATTGTGCAAAATGATGATGAAATGCTAGAGGACTACTTGGACAGATTCCTGTACGTCCTCCAAAGGTCAAAGAAAAAATTTGATCTAAGTACCATTAGAAAATTGTTCTTATGTGGGCTTACTGATGATGCTAGGAATAATTTAAATCTATTAGGACAAGGGGATATTTCTCAAAAACCTTTTGATCAGATCTGTGACTTGTGCAAGAAATTGTCGAGGAACCAATATAGATCTGGTAAAGGAATTCAGAATAGAAACAAGAAAACCGAATCTACTAATGCTATGATTATTGAATTAGAAAACAAAATGGACAATATGAAAATTGAAATAATAAATACTGTTAGTAAATAAATAGACTCTTTGAAGTTTCAGCAAAAATTTGTAGAAGAGCAAGAGACATTGTCTATTTTCTGTCTTAGATGTAGAAGAAAGCATCCTTTAAGAGGATGTCCTCTCGAGATTAAAGAGACTAATAATGTGCAATTTGTGCAGATAACCATGCTACAGAAAAATGTCCCTCCATACCTGCGCTAAAAGTTGTACTTAAAGGAGGACAACCTGAAGTTTAATCACTACATGTTATGGGAGCACGAACAAATTGGCCTCAGGTAAGTGCAGGTAAGGTTCCTGAACCTCCACCACATTTCTTTGGTTATAATGCACACTCATATTCCTATCCTAACATTGGTCATTCTCAACATTGGAAACATGGGAACCAATATCAGTATGTACAACCCTCCCAATCTTGGGAAAAAGTATGGAGAGGGCTAAACCATTCACATCATTCACATCATTCCTATACTACACCTATGCAATCATACCCTCCTGCATATGGACCTTACCCAATGCCTCAACCATCATTACCTCAACTAAGTCAACCTATGCCACCATTACCTTTACCTCCACCGTTTCGACCTTCTTAGCTGCCTACTCAACCTTTACCCAACCCCAATAATAAAGTGGTACAAATGATCCATTTTATGAACCCGCTTTCTTCATCCAAATATCATACAATGCTAGTTGGAGTCAATGATCTCTAATTGAGATCAGGGAAGATAATAACTTTAGAAAATCAAAAGAAGCCTATGGTAATTTACAATGAGAAAGGAGAGGAGGAAACTCCTGACCATTCTGAAAAGGATGACACCATTCAGCCTATCCCTATACATTCTGAGCCCTTGTCATCTTCTTCCAATCGACCTTCCTATCCAGAGAGGTTAGTTGTGGATAAGAAATACCTTCCTGAGTCTAGCTTGGCTTCTGAGCTTAGGAACCTTTTCATAAGGGTACCTTTCCTCCAAGCTATAAAAGAAATCCCCTTTTGTACAAAAATCATTAGAGAACTCTGTCTCAAGAAGCTAGGAAGGAGAAGATTGGAACCTCAAACAATTCAATTTTTTGGTAGAGTAGTATAGTTAATGACGGGTTGTATGCATATGGAAAAATATGCTGACCCCAGAAACCCTATTGTCTCTTTTCAGATAGGTGATGTTCTTGTCTCCAATGTACTTATTGACCTAGCGGCCATTAATTTTATGACCAAGCAAACCATGGATCAACTTGGATTGGTCCATATTCGTTCTACTCCCACTATGCTTGAACTGGCGGATAGATCCAAAATGAAGCCGGAAGGGGTGTTGGATGGGGTGGTCGTCTCCCTAGACTCTTGGGAATATCCCTCAAATTTCGTTATGGTTCAGCCAAAGAACCCTATGGGAGGGCATCCCTTGATCTTGGGATGACCATGGCTTGCTACAACCAATGCTTATATCAGATGTCGTTATGGTGATATGTATATTTGCCGTGGAAATTCCAGAAAGAAGGTCACCTTATATCCACCCGCTAGATACATTGAGGAGCTCCGAGACACTTTATGGTTAGACTACAGTAGTGATGAGGAGACTCAATCTATTTCCTTTATACATTAGAATGCTGAGTCCTCGCAAGAGGGTGAGGTTCAAGACTTCCTGAATAATCTAGACACCATGCCTAATTTTGAGTCATTGAGTTAGATTTTGAGTTTAGATTTTCAGGAAAGATATGACTCTCTACCTCCATCACCACCATCTCTAGTGACACCTTTGTGTACTCTTGAGCCTAATACTACTCTTGTTGAGATTAGTCTAGGAAAATCCTTGTATATTAGTTCAGACTTGGATCCTTCTCAACAAGAGCAACTTGTGAATTTGTTTGCGAAACCATATCGATGCCTTTGCATGGGGTTATGAAGATATGAAAGGCATCCATCCTAAAACTTTTACACACCATATCTATATTTAGGATGGATCTCGACCTATCCAACAACCCTAGAGGCGAATGAACCCAGCTCTAAGAGACGTTGTAAAGGAAGAATTGCAAAAACTCTTAAATGTTGATTTTATCTATCCTATTTTTGCCAGCCAGTGGGTCTTTCCATTAGTATTAGTCCCAAAGAAAGATGGGAGATGACACATTTGTATTGACCACAGAGAATTGAATAAATCCACTCTGAAAGACTACTTCCCCCCTCCTTTCATCGATCAGGTACTCGATACCCTTGCTGGTAAGAAGTACTTTTCTTTTCTAGACGACTATAGCAGATATAACCAGATACAGATAACACCCAAGGATTAAGACAAAACCACTTTTACATGTCCATAGGGTATATCTGCTTATTGAGTGCTTCCATTTGGGATATGTAATGCACTGGCTACCTTTCAAAGGGCATTTTTGCTGACCTTGAGTGCATAGAAATATATATGGATGACTTCTCTATGTTTGGTGATTCATTTCAGGAAGCCCTTAAGAATCTAGAAAAAGTGCTTCTTCGCTGCCAAGATGCTCATCTCGCCTTGAGTGATAAGAAATGTAGATTAATTTGCAAGGCAGGAGTGGTTCTTGGCCATCTTATTTCCGACAAAGGTATCCAGGTTGACCCTGCAAAAATACAAGTCATTCTAAGTCTTCCTATACCCAAAACTCAAAGGGAAGTGAGAGGTTTTCTAGGACATGCGGGATACTATAGGAGATTCATTAAGAATTTCTCAAGGATAGCTACCCCCCCTTTTTTGACTTTTGGCTAAAGATAGTGAGTTTTCTGGGCCCACAACTTGCCAGTAGTCCTTTGAGACATTGAAGGAAAAATGGGTCTAGGCACTAGTCTTGAGAGGACCAAATTGGTCCCTGCCATTTCCTATTTCCTCTAATACCTCAGATACTGCTATTGGGACAAATTTAGGACAATAAGAAGACAAACAATATTATGTTATTTATTTCATTAGTAAAAACTTGTCAATCACTGAACTCAATTATATGTTTACTGAGAAAGAGTTTTTAGCTGTAATTTTTTATTGATAAATTCAGACATTATATTACAGGATATGAAGTCTTTGTACATACCGACCATTCCAAAATAATGTATTTGATGAATAAACCATTAAATAGTAATAGAGTCACTATGTGGTTTCTATTGTTACAGGAGTTTAATATTACTATTGTTGATAGACTAGGAAAATCAAATGTAGTAGCAAATTATCTTTTAAGATTAAATAATCCTGGTGAATCAATTCCTCTTGATGAACATATTTTTGTTGTGTCAACAAAATCTCCATGGTTTTCTGACACGGCTAACTATTTCGTCACTGGGAAATTACCACCTCACTTATCCGCTCGTGAAAAGCAGAATACCATTCAGAAAAGTGCTGCATATTTCTTGATCCAAGGAGACCTCTTTTACACTGGAGTAGTTCTCATCATCCGTAGATGTGGAAGAGAGGAAGAAGTGTTTGCTATTTTAAAATCTTCCCATGATGAACCTTGTGGGGATCACTTTGCTGATAAATAGATTGCATACAAAGTGTTACAATCTCGTTGTTTTTGGCCTTCTTTGTTCAAGGATGCCAAACAATATGTCAAGCAGTGCGATAGTTTTCAGAAAATTGGCTAGCCTAATCAAATAAATGAAATGCATTTATGTCCTCAGGTTATGATTGAGCCCTTTGAAAAATGGGCCATTGATTTCGTAGGACCAATAAATCCAGCATCATCAAATAAAGAGCATATTTTGGTTTGTATAGATTTTGTTTTGAAATGGGTAGAAGCTAAAGTTGTTTCTTTTGCTACTGAGAGAGTTGTTGTTGATTTTATTTTTACTGAAATCTTTACTAGGTTTGGTGTGCCTAGAGAAATTTTTTCTAGCAATGGACTGCAATTTATTTCTAATCTAGTACAGGGTGTGATGGAGCAGTACAAAATAAGGCACAGGAAATCTACACCGTATCACCTGCAAGCAAATGGTCAGGTGGAATATACAAATGAGGTGATTGAGTCCATCCTCACAAAGACAGTAAATATGAATAGAAAGGATTGGGCTAACAAATTGTTGGAAGCATTGTGGGCCTACTGAACCATTTGGAGAAATAACACAGGACATACACCATATGAGCTGGTGTATAGAAAGCAAGTCCTCTTGTCGATAGAATTCTAGATCAAGAATTTTAGGACTGTAGTCCAATTGGGGCTAGATATCTCTAAAGCACAAGAACAACATCTACTACAGTTAAACGAGTTAGATGAATTCTGAAGGGATGTTGTTAAGCAGAACATCTTGGTTCAATAGTAGCGCAAGAAGTGGCATGACAAGTCCATTCAGAAGAAGCAGTTCCAACCAGGTGATTAGGTACTCCTTTATGATTCTAGATTCAAATATTTTAAAGGAAAATTCCATACACGTTGGATGGGACCCTATGAGGTGGTCAAAGTGTTCGAAAATGGAGCGATAGAAATAAAAACTATTGATGGAAGAAATTTTGCTTTCTTGATAAACGGGCATAGATTGAAGGTATATTTTTAGCCCCTTACTAAAGGATATTTTATGCAGAAAGTCCAATAACCATTTGAAAAGGAGTTGGTAGGTGGTAACACCAACATGTAGAAGATTTGATTCCTTCTTGTCCTTATTGAAAAATAATAAAAAGAAAAAATGACAAAAACAAAAAGTATAAAAAGAAAAAAAAAATCTTGTAATTATGAAAATCAGTTGAATGACATGATTGCAGAAGGATTGACCTGAAAACCAAGATGCTGGCAGGAAGATTGAAATTTTAATAAAAAGGGAATGTTGATTTTTAGATATGTTGGCTGCCACCAAAAAGAAGTGGGTTCACGAAACCGAGCACTTATCGAAGTTTAGGGTAACTAGCATGGACATTTTTATCCAAGTAAACACTCACTTCCCACTGTAGTTATTTTTTCCTGCATAGTGCAGGAGGATTTCAAGGTAAAAATTTTTTCCTTTCTTCTATTTCCCATTTCGAAAATTCCCACTAGTTTCTTTTCTAAAATCCCCAATGAATTACCTTCCTCTTTCTTCTAAGAAACTACCCTTGCCCGATTTCGTAAAATCCCTCTTTTCCCTTGAATTTTTTCCCACATCCCATTTCATTTATCCCTCTTGGTGATATTGTTTCTGGAATCCCTGCTGTAATATTCCTTCCCATTCTAAAAAATTTTACCCCGTTCCCACTTTTTTATTCTCTCATAAGTTGATTGCAGAATTTGATGCAGTTAATCCAGAAGGCATGCTCGTGAAACACCAAAGGATGGTGAATAAATTTTTCTTGTATATTGAGGCAAATTTTTTTTAGTCCAGCTACAAAATTATGCTCTATTAGATTCTCTGTTTTGGTAAAAGTCCCTGGTGCAAGATGCGCAGTGCAAGCACAACGCAGTGTGAGAAGGTTTAGTGCAGGAACACAACTGACTGTGAAAACAAGTAAAATTTACACAGTCTAGGAGTGTTTTGTTAATGATAGTTATGGATATTTACTTTCCTGTACATGTGTACTGATATATCATAGCATTGCATGTTTTAATTGATACTTTGTTTCATTATTTACTAACTTAGGAAAAATCTTTAAAGTACAAAATGTGTAGGGTTTTGAAATCTAATATTTTTATTAAGCGTTGAAGTATGTCTTGGTTAAATTATGATGCTGACTGTTGGATAGTACTATTGTCCAATAGCCTGTATTCACCCTCATTGAAATAATTCCACATTACTTGTCCATTATTACCTTGCCCGTAAACCAATCATTGTAACCATTGCGTCACCACTGCCTACACCTCCACTGCACCCAATCATTTTGATTCACCCGTAGTGGGTTGACATGAATCTGCATCTGATATGAAGGGATTTTCCATCATGGCCGGTTGAGTGGCTTTGAAAAGACAGAGGGTGACAAAACTCCAACATAAAGCTCTCAGAAAACGTTGGAGTCACTCACAGAAATTCTTTGAAGGGTGTGATCAGAAAAGGGAAGTGCAGTTCAAAATGGCACCCATAAGGAGTGAACCGTTGTCTTTGTAGGAGATTGAGTAAACCAGAGAGTATAGGAACATCTTGCACTATTGCAAGAAGCTGGGTTCTAGCCATTCCTGTAGAAGTTTGATAGGTTCAACATGGCTGTGGTACTGGAGTTTGCAAGGACATTTAAAGGAGGCCGAGTCAGGGTCAGATCGTTGAAATTTAAAGTTATAGAGGAGTCTATTGCACAAGCCATAGGCTTGCCACTTACAGGAGAGCACTGGTTTAAAAAATAGTGGCTCACGAAGAAACGATGACAATGGTTCGTGGTTGACAAGAAGATTAAGGTTGACTAGAGGGAGGGACTTCCACAAAGTGCCATGGTTAGGAAATGGTGAGACATATTGTTTATACTACATAAATTTGTAATTGAGGAGGGACGCTATACATTGGAATTTGTATATCATCTTTGATTGTTGCTACACTTTGAGCCGGGAAGATTGATTAATTTTCCTTAGTACTTGCTTATAATTCTTGAGAAGATGGCGAAGGGTGTGCAGAGTGGAAAGGCGAGCCAAGTTGAAACCAAGCTCTATCATCATGGGCTTATCACGATTCTAGTCAAGAAGAAACTGGAAGAAAAATGAGTAACTTTGGGAAACATTCCTGAAAGAGTTTCGAGCGAGGGGTGCAGAGAAGTATGCTAGCATGAGTACAAGTAAGAAGAAGAAAGCAGAGACATCATCTCCTCCCAAGCAGCAAGATGAAAATACACCAGTGCAAGAAGAGAAGAAGACTGTCGAAAATAATCCACTCGTGGCTAAAAAGAGAAAGACCAGAACCTTGGTGAGGAGGAAGACTATCTCCCAAGGGATGAACAAGTCGAGTCCTTCGATAATAATTGACAAATCACCCCAAGTTTCCCCAACAGTTCATAATCTCTCAGTGCTTGTAGATGCAGTAGCACACACCATGGAAGATGAAGCGAATGCGAAAGATGACATCTTGTTGTCTACTTTTGTCATCAAACTAAGGAAGAGGAAGATGACACTGAGTACTAGTAAAGTCAAAACAGAGCATCATGAAGATGAAGAGGAACAACATGTAGAGACCCTCGTTAATTTCAGTGAACCAGACATGGAAACCCTCAATGATTTCGAGGAATGGGGTGCTGAAGCCCCTACTATTTTAGAAGGATAGGGTATTGAAGCCCCTATTGCTTTGCAAAGATAGGGTGTTGAGACCCCTGTTGGTTTAAATGGACGGGGTACTGAATCCCCCGAAGAAGTGAATGCATAGGGCATTGACAACCCTGAGGAATTGAGTGCACAAGGAACGAAGATTGTGGAGGGTATCAAAACCCTCGATGACAAGAAAACCCTGAGTGTAGAAACCCTCAGTGACGTCATAATGTAGACATTTGATGACCCTGACCTTGATGACGACGAGACCTATTTCGAGTCTGTTACAGAGAAGACATCCACACCTGAAGATCTTAGTACAACACCCTCCACTCTCTACCTCAATAGCCGAATAGTAGATTTGGAGTAGCAAGTTCATGACCTGGAGGCTCTAAACCAGGTCATGAAGGAGAAAAGTTGGCAGATGCAGAGCGATGTGGAGCTACTTGCAAAGGTAAAAAGGCAGAAGCAACAAGTAAAGGTATGGAAGTATCGGGCCTCCAAATGCTACAAACTCCTCAAGAAGGTGACTAAGCAGCTGTGAAGAGCATGAGACAAAAATTCGAAGAAGGTGAAAGCAGGAATAAACATTGAAGTTCAGGATTGAGGATCTGTCCATTCATTTTTGAGGATTTTTTACAGAAGGTAAAATGTTTTGTGAGGACACACAACAAATTAGGGATGGGAGGATGTTGGTGTCCCAAATTTCCCTATTTTTTCCCCATTTATATAAACATTAACCTCTATTTTATCTCAACGTAAACCTCTCTTTCCTGCACTTGTCTAAGATAACTACCTATTCCTGCACATGCTTCATATTTTACGTTAAGATTTATTAAAGTGATTTATTAATCATTTTTATATGGATTTCATGCCTATTAAGTACCTCTTGTAACTTATGTTAATTTCCTAGAAGTAATTGATGAACTTAGTATTAATTATGATTGAGTATGATCAGTGCAGGTAGATTCCTGCACTACCACAAGGATTGTCCGAGATTTCCGTGAGCTAAATATTTCCATGCGGATGGTTTTGATCCTTGACTTCGAGTTTAGTTGCTGATAAACTGAAGAAGGATATCGGTGGTGCACAATCAGGGATGTTTTCCAAAGATGGTCTACGACCAAGAGAGATACACATTCCATTATAACTATTGGCCAATTTTGTAATTTTCGTTGTTAGTGTGTTCAGCCAAAAGGCCTGAATAAGAAAATGTCTGTAATTAGTGGAATACGACTAAGGTCGAAAGGATGTATAAAATATAAATAGTAGGTAGAACTAGCTAGCGATGCTTCGACTGTAATTTCATTTTTCTATGTAATTGGTATCACCCTTTGGCTTTGGGTTGGACTTGCACTGCTATGTACATTTGCTGATCAAGTAATACAAGGAATCCAACATGATTTTCATACACTATGTTTAATTTATCTTTGATGCGTATTTGGGTGTTGAACATTTTCGTTTCTTAAAGGGGAAATGAGCTGGTTGGCTAGGGCCCAGCCAATCCAACTCGTTTACCCCTTGCGCTTCTGGTATTTAGAAAGACACTGTGAATATTTCTTTTTGCAGTTGCGTGGTGTGAGCAGTTCTGATATTTATTTCTAAAATTATGATTTGAATCTATTTGGTAGTTAAAGTGTAGAACGGATTCGTGGCTTGGGAGTTAATTGAATTTATTTCTTTTCTGGAATTCCTTTCTCGCATTCCTTTACACACAATCCTTGTCTCAATCCACTCTCACTTGGATCGTCCAGGAAGCCCTTTTCCTATACCAATGCATGCGACTTCCTACACTTCGGTTCAATTTTTTTTTTTTACAACAAATATTGAATTTCTTTCCTGCATATAATTTCTAGTTATTTTGCAAGAAAATGAAATGTTAACTTTAGTAATTTTCTTCAACATTAAAATTATATCTTTGGAGGATCTGAGAATAGTTACATGAATTTATCATAAACATGTTATACTTGCATTTTATGTCTTATGAACAAGGAATAGAAACACTTTGAGTGGATTTCCAAAGTTAGTTGACTCGTTCAGATCACTTAGACTACTGCTTTGATTACTTTGAGTTGTTTTCATTTCATGAATTTTACTTCCTCTGCAAAATTTAATTAATTAAAGCATTTCCTTTCCATTGAAAATTTATTTCAGGATTTCATTTATAGTTGCAATTCTTTTTTAGCACGTCTTTCAGTCTTTTTGAAAGTAATTAGAAACTTGGTGAAGGAAACTCTGCCTCAGTGCAAGAGCTGGTCTCTTGTCACAGAAACAGAGTGCTCTATGCCCTGACACTTAGAGCATCTTCACAAAGACATAAATATTCAGTAAGAGAGTTAAAATATACTTTTACACAGAAACACTATACCCGCACTAGTGCAAGCAGATTGCAACAATGCAAGAACAAGTTGTTTCTGTAGAAGGAAGATCAAGAGGAAAACAGATCTCAACTAGGGCCCACTTTTCAGATTGTTAGCTATCTATCTACATATGAACATATCATTTCATTCCAACATTTAAGATTGTTTCAGTTGTGTGAAAACTCCTTTACTTGATTTACTTGCAAATTGTTCTTTTACATTCCGGCACTAGAGTTGCCTTGGTGTCGATTGCCTTTAAGATTGATTTCTATTTGATTTTGCAAGTATTTCCTTTAAGAAGTAGGATTAGGAATAGGAAAAATTCATACCACTTTAGGTATTGCCTATGCTTCATCTCTAAGTTTACGAAATCCCCGGGTTGACAATTAAGTGTTAAGGAGTTTTCTTACGTGCAATTCCTACACCCAACAATATCCATAGGGAAAGAGACTCTAGAGGTAGATTTTTAGGTCGAGGAATAAGATTAATCCCCACAAATCCACTCACTCCACCATGACTTCGAAGTTTCACACCACCCACTCATACTCGAATTCCATCCATAGGCCAACAAAGACTTCCTGAAGTATTAAGATCTGAAATCCAATCCAGAACTTCACCTGCTTCATCTGTTGAGGCTATAATAGAAGAAGATCCTACATCCCCAACTACAAGAGTAGTTTTTCTATCTTCCACTGGTGAAAAATTTCTAGGAGAAGAATTAGAAAATCCCAGTGAAGAAGAGGAACAAGAAACTCATCTTGATTATCCATTCATAGAGGAAACATATATTGAAGAATCCATCATCGTTGAAGGAGGAGATGGAGAAGTACACAATGTCAATGGTGAACAACCTAGGATTGGAGGAGGAGGTAGAGGTAGAGGAGGAGGTGGAGATAGAAGCGGAGGAGGAGGTAGAGGTAGAGGAGATCAAGACCCTTTTGGATTTCCTATCTTTGATGAGGATACAACCCTCACAATGAAGAATATTTCACCTTTTGTTCTTCCCAATTTCCATGGAAAAAGAATTGAAGACCCATAGACATTTCTCTTTGAATTTGAAGTATTATGCAGATCATATGATTATCTACATGATGCTCAAAAATTAAAATTGTTCCCTGCTACCTTAAAGGATTCAGCATTGAAATGGTTCATGAGTCTAGGAACAAATACTATAAGGACATGGGCACAAATGAAAGAAGAATTCTTAGAGAAATATAGGGACTACTGTATGCCTCACAACATTAGGGACGACGTCTTCAAAATGACACAGAAAGAAGATGAGAATCTTGAATACTTAGTCGAGAGATTTGTTTATAATCTTAAAACTTGGGAAAAAATGGATAGTATGGATAAGGAAACTTTGAAAGCCTTCCTACTCAAATCTATCAGAGATGAGTGGATTGATATCCTTAACGTGACAGGAAAAGGAGATATTTCTCAATCACCATTTGCAGATATTTGTGATCTATGTGTACATATCTCAAGGGGTAAAGCACGAGTTGGAAAAAGTCTTAGGGATCCTCTCTTGTCAAGAATCAATAAATCTGTAGCTAGGACAGTCAGTAGGGCATACTTAGGAAGTTTTCTTGATACTTTTAAGATAGATATTTTAGGGAGAGTTAGTGAACAAATTGACACCCTTAAAATACAAAACAAGGAAAAGGTCGAAAGTGTTGCATTATCCATCTTTTGTTCCAGGTGTAGAAAGAAGCATGCTCTAAGAGAATGTCCTTTAGACTTAAAAATGTAGAAACTTGTGCCATATGTGCAAATAACACTTTATACTAAAGAATGTCCAACTCTACCAGGTCTTAATGCTATATTTAATGATGAAGGAATACCAGAACAAGTAGAACCTCTTTATTTGATTGCCAAAAGACCATGGCAGAAATCTCAATCAAATCAACCACAAGGCTTTAAATCACAACAATTTGCTCAACCTTCACAAAATAATTGGAATCCATCTTGGCAGCCTTGGGCTTAGCCACAATCACAATCTTGGAATGAGGGATGGCAAAATCATTATGGGGCTTATGCTCAATATCGGAAATATTCACCATCCTATCCTAATTTTCCACCACAATTATTACCTCAATCTAATCAAATTGCTCCAACTAATCAATTACCTCAAGTTCAAATCCAAAATCAAAATCCATAGCTCTCCCTGTGATTTTCACAAAAACCAAATCAATTACTAGCTCAACGACTTCTGAATCCAAATAATAAAATGTCACAACCTGTTTACAATATGGAAGGGAAAAATCCTCAAACCTATGTAATAACTCCATTAGATCTAAATAATGTTCAATTAAGATTTGGTAGAGTATTACAAAGAAAACCCCCTGTTTTCATTTAGGAAGCAAGGATAAATATTCAAAAAGATAAAAATCAATATGAAGAAGGAAAAATCTCTCTTCCTCAGAAAGAAAATAACCAAACAGGGAATGTTCCTATAAATTCTGATGATACTCCTATTATACAACAACCCTTAGTATCCATTAAACCACTTTTTCCTGAATGATTGAAAACTGATGGAGTATAAAAAAAAATCACATTGCTTGATCACAATATGCTGGATGAATTAAGAAATATTTGTATAAAAATTCCTTTATTGCAAGCTATAAAAGAAATACCAATTTTTGAAAAAACAATCAAGGAATTGAGTACTCAAAAATCAAGAAGAAAAAAAAGACATAAAAATAATTCAATTAGTTGGGAAATTTGTAGACATCATGATGGGGAAAGAAATAATACAAAAATATCTAGATAGAAGGAGCCCCATTGTGAAAATTCACATCAATGGAATGGAAATACCAAACACATTGATTGATCTAGGAGTAGCCATAAACATACTGAGTAAACAAATCATGGATTCACTATGGCTTCCTAACTTTCAATACACACCAACACTGTTGCAATTAGTAGATAGGTTTGCAATTAAACCTGATGGTGTGGTAGAAGATGTTTGTGTATCCTTAGATTCTTGGGAATATCCGGTCAACTTCATGGTTTTAACACCCAAGAATAATTTAGGAGGACATCCGTTAATCCTAGGAAGAACTTGGTTAGCTACGACTGATTCTTCCATCAGTTGTAGATCAGGTGACATGTTTATCTTAGATGGAAGTTCTACAAAGAAATTTACATTGTATCCACCTGCAAAAACAACAATAGAAATAGAGAATGAGGAATGGATAGATGATGAAGATGATGTACAACTTGTTTTCAATACTGAACAAGTAAGTGAGGAGGACCAAATTTTAAGTCTAATGGAAAATAATGAAACCTCCTCACATTATGACCATAGTTGAATCGAAATATATCATCTAGACAAATGTCTTTACATTCTATGGAAAATTTTTGAAATTCTTAAATAGAATTTTTTCCAGACAAAACTTTAAACATTAATGAAAACCTCGAAGAATTACAGATTATCAACTGGTAGAAATTTTGCAAAAATAATCTTCTTCTTATGCATGAGAATACACTGATATGAGAGGAGTTAATCCTAAAAATTACATGCATCATATCTACATTGAACAGAGTATGAGACCAGTTAGATAGCCACAAAGAAGAATGAATCCAAATCTAAAAGAAATTGTTAAGGAGGAACTACAAAAACTGCTAAATGTAAACTTCATCTATCCAATACCAGACAGTTAGTGGGTTTCACCCCTAGTAATCATTCCTAATAAAAATGGGAAATGGAGAGTATTGTTGATTACAAGGAATTGAATAAAGAAACATTAAAAGACCACTTTCCACTTCTTTTCATAGATCAAGTTTTAGACACATTAGCAGGGAAAAAATATTTTTCATTTTTGGACGTTTTTAGTGGATACAATCAAATTCAAGTAGCGCCTGAGGATCAAGATAAAACCACATTTACCTGTCCATGGGGAACTTATGCTTATTGAGTACTTCCTTTTGGATTATGTAATGCTCCAAAAACATTCCAAAGAGCAGTCCTCGAAATTTTCTTTGATCTTATTCATGATTGTGTGGAAGTATAATGGATGATTTCATAGTTTACATAAATTCTTTTGAAGAAGCACTTGAAAATTTAGAAAAAATTCTAATAAGATGTAAAGAAAAAAATATTTCGTTAAGTCATGAGAATTTTTTATGATGTTTAATGAAGGAATTGTTTTGTTTAATGAAGGAATTGTTTTAGGTCACCATATTTTAGGAGATGGAATTAAGGTAGACTCATCTAAAGTGTAGGTCATTTCTAAATTATCAGTGCCAAATTGTCAACAAGATGTTGGGATTTTTCTTGGTTTTACTGGATACTATAGAAGATTCATAGAAAACTTCACAAAAATTGCATCTCCATTCTTCAAAATACTTACCAAAGATTGTGAATACAGTTGGGATTCTAATTGTCAAAATGCCTTTGAAACTTTGAAAAAGAAAATCTCTGAAGCACCTATTTTAAAAGGACCTAATTGGAAATTGTCTTTCCACATATCAACCGATGCTTCAGACACAACCTTAGTGTTGAAAAGTGTGCAACAAGAAATGCTTGTTGAGAATGCAACAAGATGATGGAGCTTAGTGGAAAGGAGTCACCTTCACTAAGTGGTCCCACAGGAAAGTTTTGGCGCAAAGTCTATTTTTAGACTATGTCTATTTTTAGACATATGGATCATGGTCTATGAGTTGCAGGATGTTGTTTATGGATGATTGGTCATGTTGGGAAAAATAGATGGACTTCTATTTTTTGGATCACAGCAGTGTGATCAAGAGTCTATTTTTAGACTGTTAGGTAAAAATAGAAACAGTCAAATATTATTAGCCCTTAGTAATATTTGGACTCTAAACTTTATCTTATTCTCTTGGAGCACTTCAGTTGGAGCTACAGATGTGGCACATGCAACTGCTTGAAGGAATCACGTGGTTACCTATGGGTTGACTGAGCTATTTCATGAAGGACTTCAGTTACAACTCAAGTGGCTGAGTTCTATGGAGTTAGATGAGCAGTTAATGGAGTTGTGTTCAGTTTGACTTAGTTGAACTAGTTGTATTTAGTCTAACTGGCCAATAGACTAAGTGATGAGTTGTGTGAATTAGTTGTTAATTAATTCACTAATTATTAATTCATAATGCAACTAAAGAATACATCAGTTAACTCAGTGCATGGACAATTCATTGGAGACAAGTGTTAGAGGTAAGTGAAAGGGTGAGTTGTGACTATCAGTTGTGCATGAGATCTTGCACAATCAGTGGATTGAGTATGGCCATGAGAATTGCGCAGTAGATGCCCAGTGATATAGCCTGTGCTCACATGATTTATAGTGTGAGTGATTTTCCAAGGTAAATAGAACTTGGAACGAGTTTGGATTCATTCATTCTCATGCAAGTATTGTGCAGTGGAGGCAGGCAAGCAGTGGAGGAGATTTGGAGATCAGATGTGAGTTGTATTGTGTGTAACAGGTGGAGATAGTGTTGGATACTTGTGAAGAGTATTGTACTATGTATTGTTACATGTTCTCAATCAATATAATATACAAATAGTTGGGGTTTTTAGCGAGATGCTTTCCCCGAGAAAATTCTGTGTTGATATGTGTGATTGATGCTTCTATGTGCGCATGTTATTGTTTCTGCTTCTGTAAATTGATTATCAACGTAGAGGAGGTTATGTATTATGCATGTATTTCGCAATAGTTTATAATCAGGATAATCTCTGTGAATATGTGTCATATTATTCAAAATTTCTACATGGTATCAGAGCTGCTTGATTTGTAGAAGAGATTTCTACATGATATCAAAGTAAGGATTGATCATCAGATCTATTATTCAGAAAGTGTTTACATTTTATTTCTTCAGGAAAAGTCTGTAATCAGGCCAGGTAGCTTCTGGATTCATCCTTCATTTGGAAGGTGAGATATTCGGTGAATGCCCATACAGTCGATCTCTGTACGAGAAATACTTTGTTCTCACAAATTTTAGATTAGAAGCAGTTGAGTTTTTAGCTGGTGGAATGGAGCTCAAGGATAAAACTCAGAAACATTAGGTGTGAGAATGGAGACAGTATGCCCCAGTATCTCACGAAGTTCACCCAATGCCGGGATGAGCTGGGAAGTGTGGGGGTAACTGTTGAGGATG